>BROG01000681.1:315000-391617 GCA_030159075.1 Atrina japonica | reverse complement strand
TCAACCACCAGGTGTTGGTTATAGCTATAAAGACGATAAGTCTAATATATGTTTTACTATACACATGTCAACCATCAGGTGAAGTACTACATTATATGCCTCTCTAGTATACCTATATTGAGATGTCAACCTACATGTGTAGGTAATAGCATAAAAGGAGATAAATCCAATATATTCTTTACTATATATATGTCAACTACCAGGTGTATTATTACATTATAGAATTCCTATATAAAGATGTCAACCAGGTGTGGACCTGGATTAAAGGCCTTTATGTGTGCAGTGTCCTGAACAAAAGTTTGAATCCCATGACACTTATTTGTACCTGAAAATCATTTTATTCATCTGAAGGTTGTTGAGGATATCTCTTGGTGATGTCACTTAAATTGAACTTGAATGGGGACAATTGATTAAAACATGTTGTGCTGATAAAGTATGCTTAGATGTAAATAATAATTTAAAATTTAGGCTACATGTATGTATTCAAATATAAGCAGTTTTGGGCACTTATTTCTGCACAAGTATTTTACCTATTTTGAACAATTTGGTCAAATCAAAAGAAGGGAAAAAATAGATTCTCATCCCCAATTATCTAAAAATTCTATTTATATCACATATTTTTGATCATATGATAAAAAGATTCTGTCAGAAGTTTCCATTAATATTAACCTTTACAATACTTGTTATGAATTTTTCATTATATACTTGCCAAAGTCTCTCAAAATGGAAAATGGAAAAAGAATATATGTTAACTCCCTTATTGCTATTACCTACACCTAAAGGTTGACATCTAAAGATAAGTAATCTAGAGAGGCCTTTACTGTAGAACTACACCTGATGGTTGACACGTAAATATAGGTAATCTACAGAGGCCTACTCTGTCGAACTACACCTGATGGTTGACATCTAGATATAGGACTACACCTGGTGGATGACATGTAAATATAGGTAGTTCTAGAGGGACCTATACTGTAGAACTACACCTGATGGTTGACAACTAGATATAGAAACTACACCTGGTGGTTGACATGTAATTATAGGTAGTTTAGAGGGACCTATACTGTAGAACTACACCTGGTGGTTTGACATGTAAAAACATAGTTAATCTATAGAGGCCTACACTGTCAAACTACACCTGATGGTTGACATGTAGATATAGGACTGCACCTGGTGGTTGACATCTAAAGACGGGTAATCTATAGAGGACTATACTGTTAAAACTACATCTGGTGGTTGACATGTATATATAGTTATACAGAGGGGCCTATAAAGTAGAACTACATGTGGGGATGACATGCCTTCACTGTATATTCATAATAAATAGAGTTTATCAACCTCAGTGCTTAAAAATAAATTTCTGTGGAGGCCTATAGGCTACCAATCCAAAACTACATCTGGTGGTTGACATTTTAATATAGAACCTGTTAAATCTGCATAGATTAATGCACCTGGATATTGTCATATTTCCCTTGTAATAATATATGATGTAAATCTTATTTTTGTATCCTCTTTAGGGTGTTTACACACACGTATATTTTATGATCAAACAAATATATCCTACACCCAACGGTTGATATTTGTTATTTCTAGCGTTATCAGATTAATGCATATTCATTCTCATTCATATTCATGACCTAATCATTTTCTATTCTGCGCTTGTGTATTTTATCCGTGGATATTGTATATAATTTCTGCATATTTTCATCAGCGATTTCCATTTTTACAGTGTTTGTATATGAGTTGTGAGATTGGGAAAAGATTAATGTCCGGCTTGCATATTTACCGATATTTATCACAATAAATACTCCGGATTTATACGGGTGTAACCGATTGTCGGATCGCCTTTTTAGTCTCTGTTTTCACAGAAGAGTTCCATTATAGGCGTCACCGGAAATAAGTAGGCGTAACACATTCTGGTGGATGACCTACCTGTAGCGGTTGACAAATAACACCAACCGTATGTTACACAACTGGTTACACCTAATTACGACATAGGAAAAACAAACGAATCGTACGCGCATCCATTTCTGCGCATGTGATATTTTTATTGAATATCACGCTGCTGAATATCACCCTGGACTGACCGAGACAGTGGAAAATACTCAATGTGTGTGTGTGTGTGTGTGTGTGTGTGTGTGAGATAATGTAATCGATATACATATTGATCTTAAAAATGGAAGAGACAATTTATTTGAACTTTTTAAATCCGGTTTAAACTGGTTGAATGTTTGTCAAAAGATATGTCACTAACTACCCAGTTAACACAAAACATTTTCGAAACATTTCGAAAAGGTTTTAAAATGGTACTGCAGTAACATTTCCATTAAAACATTTTAAAAACGTTTTATTAACGATTCTGAATGTTAGTGAAATGTTTTTAAAATGTTTTAAAGACATTTTAGTTTGTTAGAAACATTGACCGTTTACAAGTACTTTCTGGGATGTTGTAATGTGTTTCCCAATAATGATCAATAATATACATGGTTTAAGGGTGGGGATGTGAACGGTTTTTAAGTTATAAATTAAAATATATTTCAGTTAAATTTCAGTGAAGGTGTCTACCCATAAAAACAAGAATATACATGTCTCAGTGGTAGATATGTTAATGGTTTTCAAGAAATATATAATAAGCTCTAATTGTGAAAATCCAAGACGGCCGCCTGGCAGCCATTTTATTATCCGACCAACCTGAAAATGTACACTGCACAACTAGACCTCAAGGAGAACCTATATGTCAAATTTCCCTTTAGTACTTTCTGAGAAATAACGATAACAAAAATTGATTAAGGACGGACGGACCACAGACGCAGGGAGTTTTGAATAGCCCACCATCTGTAGATGGTGGGTTAGAAATGTGTGAAAGTTAAAATGGCTAATGTTAATACACATGAAAAACAGTAGGCTCATTTGGCCTTAATACCCACCTGAGTGAAATGTATTCACTAACAATATATTGAAAAGCAAGCAAAAGCATGAAACAATCATTGAAAAGGAAAATTAACTTGCATAAGGGTAGACTTGCCTTGCCGACTTTTTTTTTAGATCTTTCAAGATACATGTAATGTGCAACAAAGCATGCGAAATCCATTTAAGAGGGGAAATAACTTTCACAAGGATCATCCTCACAATTTCAGCACAAAAATATTTTTGTAGATATTTGTGGTGATCACTGGATAATAGGGAAAAACAGTTCAAAACATGAAAATATCCACTTAAGAGGGGAAATAACCCCATAAGTGTCAACCTGACAATGTAATTCCTGTTGACTTTTTCGTAGATCTTTTCGTACTTTACATTTTTGCTTCTTTCTCTTTCTAATAGGACAAAACTGTTAAAAACATGAGAAATCCACTAAAAGGGGGAAATAACTTCCAAAAGGCAATTTCAGCCCTTAGATTTTTTTGTAGATCTTTGCATGCTGAACATTTTTGCTTCTTTCAACTTCTCTCTATCTATCACACTTTTCGAGATAATAGGACAAAACTGTCAAAAACATGAAAAATCCACTAAATGGGGAAATAACTCCCAAAAGAGGCAACCTGGCAATTTCCCACTGCAGTCCTACTGACGTTTTTGTAGATCTTTGCATGCTGAACATTTTTGCTTCCTTCACTTTTACTCTACCTATTATACTTTTTAAGATTATGTCAAAAGATATCCCAAAACATGAACTATAAAAGGGGAAATAATTCAAATAAGGGTCGACCCGACAATTTCCACCAAAATGAAATATTTGTAGAATTTTGCAAGCCGCTCATTTCATGGTAACGACTTTTTCTCTAGTTTTAATAATTTTGGAGATGCATGTATTAAACCAAAAATATCTGCTGACTCATTCGTTCTATACTTAGCCAAGGCAGCCATGTGTGGCCCTAGCCCCTTTTCAGCTGCAGACTTTAAGCGGCTTTACATGGTTATATTTCCTGTCAAGTTTAGTTCAATGTCACCATGTCAGTGATCCATGCCATACAACCTGTAGGCAGTGGAAGACGAAAAGATCATCTCAGTTTTGATAAAAAAAGTCATGCTGAACAAAAGCAAGGAGATGAAGTGGGAGGTGAAGTAGGATCTTATCGAGTGGATGGTTTTCATGAAGACTCTCGGACCATTTAAGAGTTTCATGGCGGTTTTGGCACGGATGTCCCTTGTGTTTTCCTAACTTACAGCAAGAGAAACATCCGTTTCATCCCTCTTTGACGTATGAATAAGTGTATCAAAAGACCTAAAAGAGAGAGAGCAGTATTTGCGTCAACACTATCAAGTAGAAATGTTGTGGAACATGACTATCAACAAAGGTACAAGACGGATCCAGAACTTAAACATGTCATTGATAAAACGTATGAGGATTTCCCCGAATCGTTTGTACCTAAAGATCCTTTATTTGGAGGTCAAACAAATGCTACTCGTTTGCTTTGTGAAGAAGGAGACATTCGTTACGTGGATGTATGTTCTTTGTTCCCGTTTGTCTTGAAACATGGAACTTTTCAAATTGGACGCCCAGATGTGATTACTCATGATTTCAAAAGTCTGGATCAATATTTTGGACTGGTATAATGTCGAGTTATTCCCCCTCGTCAGCTGTTTCATCCCTTACCTTTTCGGATTGCAGGAGGAAAACTACTTTTTCCTGTATGCCGTACTTGTGCTCAACAAGGCATCGAACTGGAGTTGGGTATTAGTTATCGATGCTCTCATACGAATCAAGAGATAAGTTTGTTAGGTACATACACGACGTGTGAATTGAATAAAGCTATAGAGAAAGGCTATGTGATAGATCTTATATTTGAATTATGGCATTTCTCTGATCAGTCCAATACTTTATTCCGTAGCTATATTGATCAGTTTATCCAGATTAAACAACAGGCTAGTGGTTTTCCTGCTTCCTGTCCAACAGTCGAAGACCGTCGTCAGTACCTCAAAGAGATTGAAACAAGAGAACAACTTACTACCATCGTTAATCTGTTTCTGAACTGTTTGTGGTGTAAATTTGCTCAACGGATTAATTTACCTCAGACACAGTATGTTGAGAGTTACGAAACATTACAACAGTTGCTTCAAGATGACACTCGTGATATATTACATTTAGAACTGATTCCAAATGACGAAGGCCATGATGAGCTAGACATGTTTCTGATGAATTCGAAAGTGAAGGATGACTTTGATGAACCCAATGGTTTTAGCAATGTAGTGCTAGCATATTTTACTATGTCTTTAGCAAGGTGACATCTCTATGCCACCCTAGAACGTTTGGGAGAACGTGTGTTATATTTTGATACAGACAGTATCATTTATCAACACGATCCACAGCAGTAGAATCCCACTACAGTGAACAGTTTAGGAGGATGGAAAGACGAATTAGATGGCGATTCTATCTTATCCTTTGTCTCGTGAGATCCTAAAAATTATGCGTATAGGACTCGTCAGGACAAAACGGTGTGTAAAAGTCAAAGGAATCACTTTTGATAGTCGTACCACTTCTACAGTCAACGTAGATACATTGAAACAGTTGTTACGTGGTCAACAAAAGAAAGTGCTTGTATCGTACCCTCATAAGACCATGTGAACGCAACAGCATAAAGTCAAAACACAGGCGATGACTACAGAAGTGCGTGTAGTGATGATAAGAGACATCGCATTGAAAACTTTTGTACTTTACCTTATGGTTATTGAAAAAGTGAGACTGTTTGAAAAGTTGTTAGAAAAAAGTTTGTTTTTTGAGTATCAAAAACTATGAAACTTTACTTTAGTGTTGTTGTTGTTGATATATAACAGAAGGAGGTGAAGGGTAGGGTTCATTTATACAGTTTGATCTCAAGTACACGTATCATGGCTACTCTCGATTCTAAAGATCATGGTAGTTTTTACATGACTTTACCAAGCGATGCTAGTTTAAAGGTCTTTCCTGATAATACTTTAACAGAATTCAAAACTCATTTACCTCAAGCTTTAAGTATGATGGATTGTGAGTGGGAAGTAGCTTTGAGTGAATTGATCTTTCCTATCTTAATAGAATCGGTAGGATCGAATGATAATTACATAGATGTCCTGGTTCCCGTTCACGTTCCTTTGGAATCCGTCGTTACACCTAAAGATCCCCGGGACCCCTCTACGTATCCCAAGAAAAAGGAAATGAAATAAAGACAACGTTTTACTGTAGAATTGATTAAGAAATATGTCTCGTTAGATGATCCCCAGTTTGATCATGTCATCTCTAAAACTGATACGAAGTCGGGGATCGCTTTTGTAGGAAGTATTTGGAGACTTAAATTTCGTTCAGGGTTTTATGCGTCTCCTGCTGCTTTAATAGAAGAGATGAGAGTCGGGTTTTCTAGAGCCTTTGAATATATCATTGATAGTGTAGAAGAACTCTCCCATAAAAAAAACTATTCAATTCGGGTATGACTCAGCTTCAGGTCGATTCATGATTGAGTTTAAAGGCCGATCCATCTCCTCCGTTCCCTTTTTAATACATTTCCAAGTCTACTAGGTTATAAACTCGGCTTTGAAGCCATTGACATGAATGAGGGGTATGACTAAATGGATTCACGTCACATATATGCCACGGTATCCACCCGATTTAAATATTGGTATGAGCGGTATCTATGTCTACAGTAACATTGCCGAAAGTCAAATTGTGGATTCACAATCGTTAGTTAGTACGTAAGTACGTGTGGTCCCTTTTCAAACGGGTCAATCGCTCAATCATCAACATTGGGAACCATTTCATTACAATTATGTGGGTTTAAACAAAAAGTATTTTGATACCATTGAAATTCAATTGAGAGATGACATGGGACGTAAAGTTCATTTTCTAGGAGGAAAAGTGATTGCCAAACTTCATTTTCGTCGTGTAATTTAATCATAAAATGAAGTGCATCACAGGACTTTGGTCAGTTGATGACCGAAAGTCATCGTGTCAACATCTGGTATTGAACCTGTATCAATATGAAACCTACGAAAAAAGAAAATGAAATGAGAAAAGACGTGAGAAAAGAAGAAATGAAAAGACTAAACGGGTGGAAAGGGGAGAAACAGAGAGAAGAAGAGAAACAGAGAAGAAGAGAAACAGAGAGAAAGAATGGGGAAACGATGGAAGGACAGAGTCAGGAAAAGAAGGACAGGAAAAGACAGAAGGACAGAGAGATGAAGGAGAAGAAGAACAGGGACAGAGAATGAAAAAAGAGGGGACGTCCACGAAAAGTATCCATAGAGAGAACAAAAGAACAAAGAGAAGAAGAGGGACAGAGGGAAGGAGTGAAAAGAAAGAGGGGACGACCACGAAAAGTAAGAACAGGAAGAAATTACCTCATGGATATTTATATTGTTTATACGAAAAATGATTAAGCGATTGTTGCCAGTCTCCCATGTACGGTGACACTTTTCATTTACAATTAAATGATAATAATTGTAACCGAGCAGGCATGATGTATCATGTGCATAAAGAACAACGACAACTAGCATGGGATCCTTTTGGTCATAGTGAAGACGTACCGATAATACAATTTGTGTTTCAGGACAAAAGACTATGAATGATTTTGGTCTGATCTAAAAAAATGACTTTATGGCCTTATGAAAAGGGGTGAGAATCCAGATCAAGGACAATTCACTCTCAGACACGATGGAAAGAACATCAAGTACGAATCCTTTATTTTCATCGACGATGGATGCTAGTCAGACCGTCACAAATAGTGCTCCCATGAACCGAGACATGATGGATAGTGTACTCCGAAATTGGACATTGGTCTCCTAGATGTCCTAAGAATAACGGGTCGGCAACAACAACAACAACATCAGTAAGAGTAGAACCTGAGAACAAAGTAGAAAATCGATCTCGTCAATCCGACCAATGTTGTTAATGTCATCAGTCAGGTCATTGGGCTTATGAATGTCCCGAACAGACTTCAACAGGAGCCAAACGTAAACTCAACTTGATGCTCAAGAAGGGAGGAAAACCCACCAAGAAAGCGAAAGTGGAAACCGAACAGAAGTTTTTTTTTTTGTAGTGTTATCATGTAAATACGTTTACTGTCACAGCGTCAAGGAATCCGAACCGACCGATCTAGGACAAAAGCTGACGTTCTTTTGCTCCGTGCTGTATGGGCAACCGTAGTAGTGAGACAAAGTGACAAAAGTTTGTTTGCGTGTTTCAAGACTGTTTCAAAGTGATGCACATTTTCAAGTTAATAAGTATTATCAAAGTTAATCAGTGTTATCGAAGTTAATAAGTGTTTTCAAAGTTCATTCTTGTGTATTGTACATAGTCACAGAGGGACGGCCCTAATCTTCTGTCGACTATCTAAAAAAGTTTTTAGCGGGGCATTAAACGTATTAAAAATTGATCTGATGTTTGTGTATTATGTCTGGGTATAAGGTGTACACTAAGAGTTTAGAGTACATTTAGAGTTTAAACCTAGTATCTACACGGTAGACACAAAGGTACATAGGGTGATCTGGTGTAAAACACCATTGACAAATCATGAGTATGACTAGAAGGATACCAAGAGTAATCGTGTAACACTTAGAGTAGAAGAGAGAGAGAGAGAGAGAGAGAGAGAGAGAGAGAGAGAGAGAGAGAGAGAGTGTCGAGGAGAGAGAGAGAGAGAGAGAGAGAGAGAGAGAATAAGGGTATACAAAGGATCTATGTTTTATTGTTGAGACTATAGAACTGCTCTAATCAATCATAGGTTTCTTTTCGTAAAATTTAGGTAGTCCTGAAAAGGGCCGTTTGTGGTTTAGGGTTTATATGCCATGGCTTAAAAAGAATTTTGTAAGTTTGCTCTTCCGCCTTTCTCTTTTTCTTTTTTCAGACTTCACAAGCTCTATCCATTCATCGATGTTCGTTAGCCATCCCACCTTTCTTCCCACCCTATCAGCACACATCACCCATTCTTCTTTTTCTTCTACTTCACCCCACATGTTTCCGCATTCAGTCATGATCAAGCAATGACTATAGACTATTAGACATACTCAGCAGGGTGTGACGTCACATATCGCGAGAGCGTTTCTTCTCCTACTTGATGAACATCATTTAGTGAAAAAAAAAAATGGAGAGAAGCTATTCACAAAATTATTCTGTTACAACAGAAGAAAAAAATGACCACGATGCAGTGTGATCGTTACTATCAGAGCCTACTGATGAAACTCAGTCAGAGATGAAACAACAGCAAACCTCGCAGATATCAACTCGACCGGCAGTACCGACAGTGCGTAGACCATCTGGCAGCTCAGTATGTTTGTACTAGAAAACAGATTAGAGTTAGTTTTCGTCAACTACAGATACCGATCATCATGACTATTAAGAGAAAGACAGATGATCTACTGGAAGCAGAACGACATTTACCTCTGAAAAAGAGAAGATGTTACTGTCAATATTAGTAACCTATCCAACGGCCCTTTTCAGGGCCACCCAACTGATTAGAAAAGTAATCTAAACTGTATTGAGATATGTTTCAAGTTTCTTTTCGTAAGATTTAAGTGGTCCTGAAAAGGACCGTTGTTTTTGTAATATCTGCCATGATTCATGAACAGAATCTCTTGTTAAACGGCAAACACTTCTCGTCCATCTGCTTAAGTTTTTTTTCCTAGGTCTGTGGATCCAATTAATTCCATAAAAAGTTAAAATTAGTTTAGTTATCATTTTGGTCAAATTCTCTTCATGTAAAGGTAACATTCATGTTACATAGCGGTTGTTGAGTCGTCTTTACCGGTTGTGATCAGGATTTTCATTCCTCACATCTTTTATTCAAATTTGACTGTGGACTCCCGGTGGGTGTTACTGGTCAAAATGAGATACTAACTCCTCCATGGCACCTGATCCCTCTTCGGGATTTCCACAAATCCGTGTTAGTCCAATGTTCCCTAAATTTGTATATTTTGTCCTGAAAATTATAACTTTGATATACTTATACTAATGCATTAAATACACAACACCCACAAAAAAGACCTAATGTTGTTTTTCCCCTGATGATGATTTGAATACTTTTACCATGTTTTTGTATACACCCATCCATTTAATATAATATTGTTTTTTGTTATGCCATATAAATATAGGCCTACCTTGGCAATTAACCCTATTTCAGGAGTATGGTCTTTTAATCTCTTGAAAGAGCCCATAAGAATTCATTCAACTATGTTAATAATAATTTTAGAACTTAGATATCTACAAAAAGTATCTACTTCAGTTTCAAATATGCACCTATGCCATTTTTATTATGTTGAAATGATGCTAATACAATGACATTTTATAGACGGAATTTATATTTTTACCTGCAGCATGTGTAATAATATTATGCATAGGCGTCGGAGCCGGGGGGCTAGGGGGGGGGGGGGCTAAGCCCCCCCCCCACACTTTTTTGCAAAGATAGGCATAGGTGTTGAAAATTGGGGCTTAGCCCCCAAGACGTTTGTGTGTGTATTAAGTTGGTTTAGCCCCCCCCCCCACTTCTGGCGTGTGTGTGTTTTAAGTTGGTTTAGCCCCCCCCCCCCACTTTTCATTTGCTTCCGACGCCTATGTTATGTGATGTTAATTCGTAGACCTATATTATATAATTGTCTGAATATAAAAGTATCAACCACACGATACAATGTTATCTTTTGCTGTAAAATGCTTACTTTGTTTCTCTAAATATGTTTTAACTGTTTATATCACCCTTCACGCGACACAGAAGAGTGTAACTTTTGATGTGGTAGATTTGATTTGAACAGATGTTATTGTATAATTATATTACACAATAGACCATTTTCGAGTTCTTAGGTGATCCATATTTGGATCCGGATTTTTCATGCGCCGATTCAACTTCGTTAGCCCTAGCGATTTCCGGTTTGTGTCTTTGCAGTGATCAGGAAATAAAATACAGTTTTATCTGAAGCGCAAATTATTGTCACTAGTCTATTTATGTCAAAAACAAATTTACGTTAACGTCTACACTCTATACCAAACATGGAATATTGTGACATTTTTATTTATTGTGTGAAATCGAGCATTTTATTTCTTGATTTACGCAAATATACATACCGGAAATAGCTTGGGCTGACAAAGTTGAAGCGGCGCAAGAAAAATCCGGACTTAAAAACGGATTTCGTAATAACTCGAAAATGGTCTATTGGATTGAACACAAGTTCTTCAAACTAAGAACGTCCTTTCCATGTGGTTGTCGTGTTTTCCGAAATGATTTGCACTTTTTAAATGACTTTGCTAAAGTTATACTGTTGTTTGATTCCTTTATGATGCAAAATATGGCGTTGTTTGATTAAGGCATTGTGTCACCATCCCAGTTGTAGTTGTACTCGAGTCAACGGACATCCCTGGTTTCTATTTTAGCCAACCATGCAGTCTCTTACACAGAGTTGCCGGTTTGCACTCTCGCAATCTCTTACACAGAGTTGTCGGTCCTTGCACTCTCGCAATCTCTTACACAGAGTTGTCGGTCCTTGCACTCTCGCAATCTCTTACACAGAGTTGTCGGTCCTTGCACTCTCGCAATCTCTTACACAGAGTTGTCGGTCCTTACACTCTCGCAATCTCTTACACAGAGTTGTCGGTCCTTACACTCTCGCAATCTCTTACACAGAGTTGTCGGTCCTTGCACTCTCGATCAATCTTTGTCAACGTCTCGATTTTTTTCCACATTCTTGAAAAATATATAAATCTACTATAGATTTTGCTCTTTTTAAGTTATTGGTCTTTTTGCATATATTTTCAGTGCTGATATAGAATAGAATACTATTTTAAGTGAAAATACTTTTTAAAAATGCCTATAAATATAGGGACTAAATTTTTGTGTTAATTATAAACATAATACTAAAGTTATAACGCTCAAGACGATCGTTTCTGTCAATTACACTTCATCAGCTGAGTTACAATTTTAAACAGATTTTCTAAAGAGAAAGTGGTATCAGACAAGACTAAATAATATATCTAAACGTATAGCCAAAATCTGTCTAAGTTTGTTTGTTTGTTTATTGTTGTTTAACGTACCACTCAAGAATATTTCACTCATATGGAGACGTCACCAAATGCCGGTGAAGGGCTTCAAATTTTGGCCTATGCTCATAACTTACGGCCATTGAGCAGTGAGGGTTTTTTAACGCGCCGACACCAACTGCGACACGGGACCTCGAGTTAAACTGTCTCATCCGAAGGACAGGAAACCAACCTGCCGCCGGCTGGACTAGAACTCACGACCACACGATCAAGAATCGAGCGCGTTACCCACTGAGCCAGGCCGGCTGTCCGTCTAAGAGTAACCACTATAAAAAGATGGTTATCTTAGAGCTTTAGAAGAATTTAGATATCATCAGTGCCAAATAGTACTTTAGTATACGATTATCAGCTGGTACCGAAATTCCAGGTACTACGATTATGTATACCCTCGGGGACTCAAACGGTCCACTAGCAGTGGCAACGACTTATTGGTTATAAATATTATAAACATAATACCAATTATCCCTGTTCTAAGTAATATGGTGTCTATAATATTCATTCTGTTGGTGACATGACCATGTGTTTTCGGGTTGATTTTTAGACGTTGACAGAGATTGATCGTGAGTACAAGAACCGACAACTCTGTGTAAAAGATTGAGTGCAAGGACCGACAACTCTGTGCAAGAGATTGAGTGCAAGGACCGACAACTCTGTGTAAGAGATTGCCAATCATTGCGACAAAATTGGTCGAGGACGCTGCATCTTCATAATTATCATTTTATCTGCATTTCAAAGACAACCATATCTGAAATCAAAATATATTGTAATGAGTAAAACCAATACAAAACAGACAATTTCTAGTAAACAAAATCATGTTGAAAACAAAAATAAACTTAAAGACAAAAAAAAAAAAAAAAATACACATAATATTTAATGAAAAGGGATACATAGAGAGAAAATACTCTTCCTACGGAAATATCTGTGTTATCCATGCGATGTCAATAAATTGGGTCATGTGAGTAATCATTAATATACTCGCGCCTCTCTTGACAAAAAAGTTATATGAAGGGGATGACTACCAATATATTACTGTCGTAATGAATCGGTGATTTGAAAGTTCCGAAATCATGTCTGGGTACGATAATACTCAAGAAGTTCTGAAAACACGTCTCTTTAACTTTTTTTTCAGTAGCACTTTTGATTAGCTTACCTGAGCCGTATCATTGATCTAATATATACTAGCGGCAAAAAGAAACTCAAGTTTATGTTTGATAATTATTCTTTTACACGATCCATTGATGATTAGTTCATTATTTGGGTTTCTCGATTATTTTATCATTACTGAATAGTCTACATTTTGATGATTTTTGTTGTCCTATCACTGACGGCGTTTGCGTGAATAGCGCTAAAACAAGGGTACTATACGTCGTTTCCTGATCCAAATCAGTAGCGTGTGTGCCCACCCAAGGCTTCAGTCGCTGCTCTTACTCTCCTTAACATTGACCCATCTAGGTGTTTACTGTCCTTTGAGCGATATTTTTCTACTCCTGAATAAGGGCCTGCGTGAGTTGAGCGACGTTATATAGGACGTTGACGCGCTTCATAACCCTCCTGTCCTGCTCACCCCACAAATTCTTGACTGGGGCTAAAACTGGACTGTATGGTGACCAATCTAGAACTGGGACGTTGTTTTGAGCCAGAAAGTCACCAAAAACCCTAGCAACATGGGGCCTCGCGTTTTCCCGCTGCAACATTAGGTTACGTTGGTGGATAAGAGAAAGGAGGTTTAGTCTCAAGACCTGATCCTGATATGTTACTGCTGTAAGATTGCCATGGATAACCACAAGAGGTGTTTTCTCCTTGAGATATCCCTGCCCATACCATAACTGACCCTTCGCCAAATCTGTCGCTTTCCGTTACGCAAACATCAGAATATCGCTCACCACGACGTCTATATACGTTGTCGTCCACCTGACCTGTAAAGCGTGAAGCGAGACTCGTTAGTGACCAACACGCGTCTCAATCGGCCAAACGAAACCGATTAGGCGCATGTACAAGCAGCCACTGCATTCGACATTGGCGTCGCCTCTGTGAAAGTGGCTTAACTTAATTGCATTTCTTTTTTCTGCTAGTATATATGGGGTGAATATTAGGACTTGATCAGGGGGAGTTCCCAAGTTCATCGATTCTTGGCCCTTCGAAGTGCTTTTAACGGAAAGGAAAGTGTGTACATATACAGGGGTCGCAAGTGCGATATTTTTTATTAAGAGATATTCTGAAGTCTATATCTAAAAATGAATAATGTAACACATTACTCAAAGGTCTTTTATATAAAATGTACAATATAACCGGTTACTAGCTTGTGAAAAAAAACATTATTATCGTACCAGCGGCTTCAGTAACGGTCGAGTAATCAAAGAACAACAACAACTGTATAAAAATGTACCACGTGACATAGATTTCGGCAGTTAGTCTGTTTTACACTGTAGAAAAACAAACAAGGTAAGTCTTCAGACAAATTTCACATTCATTTCAGTGGTTTTATTTCGTGGTACTTTACGACAGTTTTCCACAGTTAGTGCTACTGAAAGTATTGTACATAACGACTTACTCGAAAGTACTTTCATTTTGCCTGTTCAGTGTCATGTGTTGTAAATAGTTTAACCTGTATACTTAAAAAAAGGCTATGCATGGTAACCTTGCGTTATGCCCCAGTCATACATAGTGCGAATCATTTGCGATCTATTTAGGTGGCGACCGTTAGCGAACTATCAAAACTGAAATCAATGAATTACAACAATTGCTGATTATAATGCGATTAACTGTGAATGATTACAAATAATATCAGATTTGGGTGTATATACTATATTTCTTCCTTTATCTGCCGTATTTTTCTAGTCCTATTGTGTACCCGTTGTTTACATGAACAATAGAGAAACTGGACTCATATTTATACCCGTTGTTACAAAAGTCGCCGACAGTCGTAATTTGAACACAAATTATCGCTATTGTTCGCTAAAAGGTCTTATTTGTTTGTAAATTGTCGTAGTTTGCCAGTCCGTCGTACTTGGTTCGTTAACAGTTCGCATAACAATCGTCAAAGAGAACGCTGCTCTTACTCTCCTTAACATTGACCCATCTAGGTGTTTACTGTCCTTTGAGCGATATTTTTCTACTCCTGAATAAGGGCCTGCGTGAGTTGAGCGACGTTATATAGGACGTTGACGCGCTTCATAACCCTCCTGTCCTGCTCACCCCACAAATTCTTGACTGGGGCTAAAACTGGACTGTATGGTGACCAAATCTAGAACTGGGACGTTGTTTTGAGCCAGAAAGTCACCAAAAACCCTAGCAACATGGGGCCTCGCGTTTTCCCGCTGCAACATTAGGTTACGTTGGTGGATAAGAGAAAGGAGGTTTAGTCTCAAGACCTGATCCTGATATGTTACTGCTGTAAGATTGCCATGGATAACCTACAAGAGGTGTTTTCTCCTTGAGATATCCCTGCCCATACCATAACTGACCCTTCGCCAAATCTGTCGCTTTCCGTTACGCAAACATCAGAATATCGCTCACCACGACGTCTATATACGTTGTCGTCCACCTGACCTGTAAAGCGAGACTCGTTAGTGACCAACACGCGTCTCAATCGGCCAAACGAAACTGATTAGGTGCATGTACAAGCAGCCACTGCATTCGACATTGGCGTCGCCTCTGTGAAAGTGGCTTAACTTAATTGGATTTCTTTTTTCTGCTAGTATATATGGGGTGAATATAGGGACTTGATCAGGGGGAGTTCCCAAGTTCATCGATTCTTGGCCCTTCGAAGTGCTGTTAACGGAAAGGAAAGTGTGTACGTATACGGGATCGCAAGTGCGAATTTTTATTAAGAGATCTAGAAGTCTATATCTAAAAATGAATAATGTAACACATACTCAAAGGTCTTTATAAAATGTACAATATAACCGGTTACAGCTTGTGAAAAAACATCTATTATCGTACCAGCGGCTTCAGTAACGGTCGAGTAATCAAAGAACAACAACAACTGATAAAATGTACCACGTGACATAGATTTCGGCCAGTTAGTCTGTTTTACACTGTAGAAAACAAACAAGGTAAGTCTCAGACAAATTCACATTCATTTCAGTGGTTTTATTTCGTGGTACTTTACGACAGTTTTCCACAGTTAGTGCTACTGAAAGTATTGTACATAACGACTTACTCGAAAGTACTTTCATTTTGCCTGTTCAGTGTCATGTGTTGTAAATAGTTTAACCTGTATACTTAAAAAAAGGCTATGCATGGTAACCTTGCGTTATGCCCAGTCATATACCATAGTGCGAATCATTTGCGATCTATTTAGGTGGCGACCGTTAGCGAACTATCAAAAACTGAAATCAAGGAATTACAAACAATTGCTGATTATAATGCGATTAACTGTGAATGATTACAAATAATATCAGATTTGGGTGTATATACTATATTTCTTCCTTTATCTGCCGTATTTTTCTAGTCCTATTGTGTACCCGTTCTTTACATGAACAGTAGAGAAACTGGACTCATATTTATACCCGTTGTTACAAAAGTCGCCGACAGTCGTAATTTGAACACAAATTATCGCTATTGTTCGCTAAAAGGTCTTATTTGTTTGTAAATTGTCGTCGTTGGTGTATCGTCAAAGGTCTCATAACATGTCGTAGTTTGTCGCTAATAGTTTGCCAGCCAGTCCGTCGTACTTGGTTCGTTAACAATTCGCATATCACTGATTTGTAAACAATCGTCAAAGAGAACGCTGCTCTTACTCTCCTTAACATTGACCCATCTAGGTGTTTACTGTCCTTTGAGCGATATTTGTCTACTCCTGAATAAGGGCCTGCGTGAGTTGTTGAGCGACGTTATATAGGACGTTGACGCGCTTTCATAACCCTCCTGTCTGCTCACCCCACAAATTCTTGACTGGGGCTAAAACTGGACTGTATGGTGACCAATCTAGAACTGGGACGTTGTTTTGAGCCAGAAAGTCACCAAAAACCCTAGCAACATGGGGCCTCGCGTTTTCCCGCTGCAACATTAGGTTACGTTGATGGATAAGAGAAAGGAGGTTTAGTCTCAAGACCTGATCCTGATATGTTACTGCTGTAAGATTGCCATGGATAACCACAAGAGGTGTTTTCTCCTTGAGATATCCCTGCCCATACCATAACTGACCCTTCGCCAAATCTGTCGCTTTCCGTTACGCAAACATCAGAATATCGCTCACCACGACGTCTATATACGTTGTCGTCCACCTGACCTGTAAAGCGTGAAGCGAGACTCTTTAGTGACCAACACGCGTCTCAATCGGCCAAACGAAACCGATTAGGCGCATGTACAAGCAGCCACTGCATTCGACATTGGCGTCGCCTCTGTGAAAGTGGCTTAACTTAATTGCATTTCTTTTTTCTGCTAGTATATATGGGGTGAATATTAGGACTTGATCAGGGGGAGTTCCCAAGTTCATCGATTCTTGGCCCTTCGAAGTGCTTTTAACGGAAAGGAAAGTGTGTACATATACGGGGTCGCAAGTGCGAATTTTTATTAAGAGATCTAGAAGTCGATATCTAAAAATGAATAATGTAACACATACTCAAAGGTCTTTATAAAATGTACAATATAACCGGTTACAGCTTGTGAAAAAACATCTATTATCGTACCAGCGGCTTCAGTAACGGTCGAGTAATCAAAGAACAACAACAACTGATAAAATGTACCACGTGACATAGATTTCGGCCAGTTAGTCTGTTTTACACTGTAGAAAACAAACAAGGTAAGTCTCAGACAAATTCACATTCATTTCAGTGGTTTTATTTCGTGGTACTTTACGACAGTTTTCCACAGTTAGTGCTACTGAAAGTATTGTACATAACGACTTACTCGAAAGTACTTTCATTTTGCCTGTTCAGTGTCATGTGTTGTAAATAGTTTAACCTGTATACTTAAAAAAAGGCTATGCATGGTAACCTTGCGTTATGCCCCAGTCATACATAGTGCGAATCATTTGCGATCTATTTTGGTGGCGATCGTTAGCGAACTATCAAAACTGAAATCAATGAATTACAACAATTGCTGATTATAATGCGATTAACTGTGAATGATTACAAATAATATCAGATTTGGGTGTATATACTATATTTCTTCCTTTATCTGCCGTATTTTTCTAGTCCTATTGTGTACCCGTTGTTTACATGAACAATAGAGAAAATGGACTCATATTTATACCCGTCGTTACATACCTGTCGTTACAAAAGTCGCCGACAGTCGTAATTTGAAGACAGATGATCGCTAGGTCTTATTTATTTGTATCGTCAAAGGTCTCATAGCATGTCGTAGTTTGCCAGTCCGTCGGACTTGATTCTTACACTGATTTGTAAACAATCGTCAAAGAGAACGCTTTAAGAATACGCCACGACAGACGCTTTAGAACAGTTTACGACAAAACAAAGTTTTTTATTTTTTTTTATTTTATTTATTTTATTTTTGTAAAAAAAGTTCTCAAAGTATGGCGATCATTGAACGCACCTTGGAGAAAGTTAGAAGACTATATTACGACAATACGAGATCACTTCACGATCGTTTGCGAATAGCGGTTCGTAAATTATTCGCCAAAAGTCTTTTTCATGTGTGACTGGGGCTTTAGTCTATAAAATAAGATTACATAATTTAAAGACATACAAGCTATCAAAATCGAATTTTTTTGTTTGCATTAAATAGTTAAAATTCTTTACGTTTCATACATTTAATTTTTTTTCAAAAATTCCAAATTAAAAAAAAACTTGTTATAATGTTTGACGTATTTGTAAAATGAAATCGAACGTAAACAATGGGCGAGTAACCATTTGTGTTCTTACTAGGAAGGCAGGAGTATCAATCATCGGCGTATTTCATTCAGTATAGGTATGCACTGGTGGATTAAGAGGCGGGACGTGGGGGAGGGGCGCACGCCCCCTGAAATTGTTTTTTTTTTTAATAGTAAATAAGTTTAGAGTTTTTGGAAGCCAGGAAATTGCAGGATAAAGGATTTCCAGATCTTTTTCAAATAAAAACATTCCGGACACCAATTTAATTGCTTTTGTAACATTCGTATTTGTTGAAATTCAAGTTTTGTTTTGGTGAATAATTAATCTGTCAATTTATTGCATTATTTGGGATAAAAAATTAGTGGCAATGTGAAAATTAACCCTGTGCATTCTTGGGAAATGCCCTGGAGCACGGGGTAAAAGTAGTCTTATAGCATAGGACATCGGGTGGCTATATTCACATTTTCTGTTATTCTGTTTTGTTTTTCATTTATTTTGTTATATACTATTTTTTGATATTTTTACTATCAAACTGCTGCATTTCAAAAAAATGAAAAATGAAAATATAAGCATAAAAACATGAAATAATGAAAATACAATGTGAAGGACTAGGAAAAACGGTGGTTTTGTGTCTGAAAGCTAGAAAATACCTCATTGGGCTTCATTGTAGGATTATGCAAAATTTTATCTCGGGAGCTTACTCCTAGACGTCACCAAATTCCATTTCAATTTTAGGCTAAATTAATGTATCAATGAAAAATTCTTAAACCGATAAAGAGATCATAATTCAGTGTCTGAAGGCTATTACTATTTAGGCCGAAATTCTGTCCCAATTTAAGGTTACCTTTTTGCTAAAGCAACCTTATTAGCGAAATCCAGGCGTATTTTCTGTCTGGAAGTAGAAAAATGTGTCTACGGACTTACAAATTTCAAGTGTTTTCTGAAAGCTGTTTCAAACCCGACCCTATTAGGCCTACGATCCAACACTTAGTATTATGTGTAGTGATCAGGAAAGTATTCAGACACAAGCGCAGCGCAAAAAAAAAATGTAAAACCTTTCATTTTTAAGTAAAAAACCGGAAAATTAAATATAAATTTCCATAGATTTTCGCGCCTGGCTCCGCTCGGCGACAATATTCTACGATTGCGACCCTCAAAGCAAGGGAACTTCTGGTTAGAGCGTGTCTAGAAATCTTCCAAATCTCATAATTATTTTTTAATAACTAGATTCTACGTTTCCACATAGTCTCAATTGAATTGCTGCTTCAAAATTTAACCAACAATTTGTAAAACAAAACATGTTCAATAAGGCTTGTATTATAACAGTCTAATATAATTCTCTTACCCTCACCCCACCCCTGAACAAAGTATCGACCCGCATCGTAGGGCATTGAGAAGATCAAAAGCACGCCCCCTCTAGCCTAAAATCCTGCGTCCGCCTATGGTACGTTAAACTGTTAAACTTTTCATATAAGGCATATAGTACAAGTACATGTACATGTATTTATTCGGACTAACCACTGTCCGTCTTCAAGCGGGACATTTTGCCGTGTTAACTATAAGACATGCGCCTTGGTTATTTCGTAATTACATGTAATCGTTCAAAAGAACATTTTTTTTATCAAAATAAAGTGCCAGAGTGACTGTGTACTTTAAGTTAATTGTACAACATCAGATACACTTTGCCCTTGATATAGTTTAATTTCCTCGACTTATATCGGCATAGCTTTTTTTCCAGTTTAGTCTCGTTTGTCACGTCTACATGTTTTAACAAAACTTTGCCCTTGTCCATATGATTAAAGTCTATTAATACTAGGTACATTTCAGTTACACGGATTGGAAGGTAAATACTTTTGAAAATATCTTATACACCAAATTTCAAAACATTATCTGGTCGTTTTCATTTCAATAAAGAGCTTTAAGAAATGCACATATCAGCCGTTTTACTCGCCGATTGTCTTCTATTTTATCGTTCAAAATAATATTTGTACCACCAAATGACGTGTTTTAAAAGACGTAAATATTGATTTAATCTATCGAATAACAACACATTGGGCATACTTTACTACGGAAGTGTATTTGGGCCACGAGTTACCTTGTTGTTTTCACATTGTTGTTGTTAATATGGCATAACACCGCATTGTTATCTGGTAATAATTGTATTACAAGACACTAATTCACGCTTCCATATTTTACCCGTTAAATATCTTTATTCACGTTATTTTAACCGGTATAGCTTTTTCCGTCGACAAGTTTTACCCACCATCAACCTATTTTTCTGAATAATTGTTAAATCGAATAATTTAAAAAGAATGGTGATAACGCCTATCCTACGGTGTTTTTTTTTTATCTCGTTATAACGAGATACTCTCTTGTTATAACGAGATACTCTCTTGTTATAACGAGAAAACTATCTCGTTATAACGAGATAATTAAGTCGTGGGAATAATATAACTATCTCGTTATAACCAGGAAACTATCTCGTTATACAGAGATAATTATCTCTTACCGACGACTTAATTATCTCGTTATAACAAAATAGTTTTCTATATATTATGTAACTCGAATAATTGCAGCGCCCTCTAACCACTATCGTTTCTCGATGGAACAATCGGAGATCGGCGGAATATAGGTCCTAACGACTGGCATCATTGTGGTTATATATACAGTCGATTCCACTTATTTGCAAACCTGATAATTGCTTGTTTCTGTTAAATGCATAAGAATACAAAACTTTTTCCTATCTCTTACATGTTAAATATTCCTTTTAATTGCATAGGTTAAACCACGAATTCCTGTTAATTGACTAAAATATTCCCCAAAATGGGGGGAAATCCACTGATTACAATAAAAAGATATGTGTGGAAATACTATTTTGATAGAAATGAGAACATACCAAACTATTTTTTCTGAAAATTTTGCTTTTATGATATTAGTTTAAACTAATGCTTAATGAGAATCCATTCAAAGTGTACCTAGGATATTATAATGGTAATATATATACAAATGAAAGGAATCATCATTGTTCACTAAAATACACTATTCTTGTTAATTGCATATTGCTGTTATTTGCATAATTTTCTCTGACATTTTTGCCATGCCACTGTGTGTGTGTATATATATATATATATATATATATATATATATATATATATATATAATATATATATATATATATATATATATATATATGTGTGTGTGTGTGTGTAAAAGTCGCAATGTGATAATTAACTTTCTGGGCTTTAATGATTGAACATTTCTGGGAAGCATATTCTGGACCACAGGGAAATAGTGATTTTTGTGTCTGGAAGCTAGGGGATACCTCATCGAGCTTCCGAATTAATCCATCAACGATATTTTTAACGATAAAGAGGTCATTTAATTCAATGTATGGAGAATACTAGGCCAAAATTCTGTCCCGATTTTTTAAAATTTTGTTGTTGTTGTTGTTGATCCAACCTTCTTTTGAGAAGGATAATCAAAGTGGTTTATTACCGGATTGCTATGCTTTTTTTTTTAAGCGTCTGGATGCTGAAAAAAGGGATTCGAAATTAAATATATATATCTGAAAGATGCGTAAAACCCTACCTCTAATGAAATATTGCCCCACAATTAATCCAACACTTAGAAATATATGCAGTGATAAGGGAGATAGTGCCGCCTAAAGTTGATAAAATAGGTGTAAAACCTTTCATTTTTCTATAAAATTTCGAAAAATTAAAGATAAATTTCTAAAACTTTTGGCGCCTCGTTCCGCTCGGTGTTCATATATTGGATTTACACCACTTCAACTTGGAATCATCACTCTACTATGCATTGCATGAACAGTTTTGATTTAACTTTAAATTTTAAAGTATGAACCAGCCTCATTCCTAACCCCTTTAAAAACCACATCTTGATTCGATTCCTACACCACTGCATAAAGAACGCACCATTTTCACGCGCATGGCGTCTTGTCACCCCCCCCCCCCAAAAAAAAATTACGCCCCCTCTTTGAAAATTACTGGATCAGCCTCTTATTCATTCATACCACGTATTCTTCACAAATGCTTTCTAAAGACTTAGTGATCATTAAAAGTATTAATATTTACAATTGTATGCCCAGGGCCCTAAGTCACCAGATTTACTCAGTACTCAAGCTCAACTAACTTTTCATGATTTTCAGGTAAAAACATGTAATCTTTATTCTGTAATTGGACATGTTTGTATATTGATGGCATACAATTGTAATTAATAATAAAAATTATTGCTCATTTGAAGAAAACTTCAGAAATATTAAAAAAATGTTTTAGTACGTACTCAAAACCTGAGTACCGTATTCAACTTATTTATTCGTTTTTCAGTTACAGGAAAATCATAAGTGTGGTGCAAAAATTAATATGTAAATGATTAAAAAAATAATAATATGTTTCCTAATCACTAAAATCCAAAAGTTTTATAAACAATTTTATAATTAAAATAATGAAATAAAAATTGAGCTCGAATATTCAGTAAATTTGGTGACTTCGGGCCCGGATGTCATGATTTGAGTATATGTATTATAGTTACTCAAACTTTGGTCCGATATGGGTTTTTTCTTTTAACCCGTGCATGTTTTGTTGAACATTTTGGGTACTTTACCAAAAGAAATCAATATCTTTTATCATTACCATTTATGAAAAGAATAAATCATAACACATTCACAAAATATAAACAAAATATTTTTGACAATATATGTAATTAAAAGATGTTTGAAGCGTTTATGTAAAGTTCTTGTCCTTTGTGGTGAATAGATGTAATTAATGGTAAGTATTTCCGTGTCTGACGTCATATGTGTACTGAATTTTATTTCCAAGACGTAAACAGGTAAATCAATTGTAGCATTACATCAAAATCATATAGGTTACATGGGCGACAAATGATGTCATATTTAGGTTTTATGTAAAGTCAAACGTTAACGGTACAAACATACATGGAAATTATTATTACTGATATGTATTAGCGGTAAATTTATAAGATCGGTTCAGTTGTTTACAGACAGCACAGGAGTTCTACGGTTGGCATTAGAACTAGAAGGGGTGGCTAAAAGACGTTAGGGAGCCCTACAGGATAAAACCTCGAACTCCTGTGCTGACAGAAGGGCGACACTTGTCTCGAAAAATAGACCGAATCAGTGGTAAACACATGATTTTGGTGTTCTTAAGAATTGACAGAACAATTTAATTACAAAGCATTACAAGAACAAAAATAAGGGACAATATATAGAACAGTTTTCAGTAATTACTTATCATGTGCATACTTATATATCTTTATGTTGCCACTTTTAAGTTTTCTTTCCTTTTTTTAGCTCACCTTAGTCGAAGGGTCAGGTGAGCTATTGCCATCACTTGTTGTCCATCGTCTGTCTGGCGTAAACTTTTTAAAAGATCTCCTCTGAATCCTACCAGGCCATATGAAACCAAACTTGGCCACACACATCCTTGGGGTCTCTAGAAACAAAGTTGTATCCGGTGTCATGGGTGGTATGCTTGTCGACCATCCAACATGGCCACCATAGCTATAAATAGAACATAGGGGTAAAATTGTTGTTTTTGGCAAATAGCTGAAAAATGAATTGAACACATCAAAATGAAATGATCAGCAAGACAAGATTTACACCTGTATCTACCCGGAAAACTTCGGATGGGTCTGATGACCCACCTTTGAGTTATTGCCCCATAAATGTTGATTTTTAATGATTTTCAGATTTTTTCGCTAATTTTTCTAAAATGATACAAAATGCGTCAAAACTAACTGGCCAGAAATGAACAGTAGGACAAGATCTACCTAGTGTTACAAATTTCGGGAGAATCTAATATTTTTTTTTTTATAGTTTTGAGTTATGGCCCATGAAATGTCAATTTTTAGCGATTTTCATAGTTTGTATGGGGTTGCTTTTTTTCACACTATCAACTTTTGTTTCAAACCACTGAAGGAATTTTGATGAAACTTTATACAGGAAGCAAGTACTCAAGGCTCTGTACCAAGTTTGTAGTTTTCAGCCAGATCCACCCAGGGGTGGATCCGAGGTGGGGCAAAATGGGTCACATAAGGTACCCCTCTCTAAAGAACCACTGCAATTGAAAAATAGATTGTTTTTGAGTGATCTGCATGAATGTATTATTCAAGTTAACTTTGTATTTGTCATAGAAATCGTAATATTAATTCTTGACATGTTTTTTTTTTTAGGTCTTTTCAGACTTTGTTATATTTCATTCATTTTTACATGATTTCCTCAATTATCTCCTCCACTATGATGCATTCATTTTATGTGTTTTACTTGTATATAGGTGAACAATTGTTTTTGTGCAAGAATTTTGCTGAAATGTAATTTTTAGATACATGTATCTTCATTAATTTCTTAAAACTGTAATATTTATGTTTCTTGGCCAGATCAGCCTACATGTACATATTCTTCTTGGTCTCTTTTTACAGTTTGTAGATGGTTTGAATTCTCATGTGATTACATAGCAGGGCTGCAAATTAACCCTTGAAATTCACGGGCTGGGCCCGTAAATTAAACCAAACTTTACAGGTATGATGTATGGAAGTTAACATTGCTAAAATTTTCCGATCCACCAAAATACATGGCTGCCAACATGTCCACATCCCATCTAAGAAGGCTTCCAACGGGTAACATAGTTTAGCATTGGGTTCTATGGGAAACACATCTGAAACTGCTTTGCAAATTGAAAATAAACTTGGTCAGTATAGTCCAGGTGAGCAGACATTTTGGACACCCAAAGTTGTGCGGAGGGTAAAATGAGCCCAGCAATCCGATTGGTCATTAAATGAAAAAAATAATTTTGCTATTATTAAGTGAAATCAAGGTGATAAAAAAAATACATGGATATTAGTAGTTCTTTGCAATTTATAGGGTTGACGGTTGAAAATTTAAAGGGAGGGATCAGATGAGAATAGATATTTCCTTTGGTGCAGAATACTACGAGTTGTAAACAAGTGAAAATTCGAAGTATAAATGCAACGTCAACCTATACTTTTGATTGCATATTTTGTTATCAAGAATATTGATCTTTCAGCATTGGGTACTGATATGACTCAGATTTAATAAACATGGGAGTGACAGTAGATTAGCATTGAGGCCAGTGGGAAAATATTTCGTGGTGTCTGTCCAGTAATGGCAGTAGGCCTTTAAGAACAGGATGTAAAATGGGGTAGTGACTATTTCCACAACAGTCCTGCACACAAACATTATTTCTTGTCTCACAACAGTCATATGAACAGATTTCGTGATTTTGTGCACAGTGGTCCGGATAAGGGACTTTGTCCACTAGTGTACAATGTATCTATACATGTATACATGTCAGTCTACATGTAACTCAAAACCGATTTCTGATTGATCTTACATTATGTATTTTCTTATACATTGTACATGTATGTTATATGTATAGTATCTAAGGTAATCTGCTATGGGGTCACTTGTGGATGACCTCCTAGGTGTGTCATTTTCAACCAATGAAAATGTGATTTACTTAATCTTGTAAGCTTATAAAATGGCAAATAGATATACATGTAAGCATTTTCAACATTATTTGTCATTTTCATTCATTTTTGTATTATTTCTTTGATTTCTTTCCCTTGATTCATAATGCATTCAGTTAATGTGTTGTACCTGGATTTACATTTACAGTCAAACCTGTTTTCAGCAGCCACTTAAGTGGCTGCATAAGACAGACTAAATGACTAATGCCAGTCCAAATGTGTCTTTAGGGGCGAATGAGTTAAAAAGGATGTTTTACTCCCACCTTTCAAAAGATGGATGGGGTGTATAGTAGGGCCAGCTATCACAGAATTGGCAATTTTGCATAAATTTTATCCTGCTTTTTTCATATCCCTATTGATTTTGATTTTTTTGTTTTACGCCATACTCAACAATTTTTCAGTCATATGATGGCGTCCAGTTTTTATTGGTGGAGGAGAAATCCCGGTTACCCGGGTAAAGACCACCGACCTTCCGCAAGAAAACTGGCAAACTTTCCCACTCATATCCCTATTGAAATCACTCATTAAATATTGTGTGGCAGACTAGCTACTGAAAGTATGATTATGAGTCTGTATTATTACATATTCTACATCTAAAGTATGATTATGAGTCTGTATTATTACATATTCTACATCTAAAGTATGATTATGAGTCTGTACTACTAAATATTCTCCATCTAAAGTATGATTATGAATCTGTATTATTACATATTCTCCATCTAAAGTATGATTATGAGTCTGTACTACTAAATATTCTCCATCTAAAGTATGATTATGAGTCTGTATTATTACATATTCTACATCTAAAGTATGATTATGAGTCTGTATTATTACATATTCTACATCTAAAGTATGATTATGAATCTGTATTATTACATATTCTCCATCTAAAGTATGATTATGAGTCTGTACTACTAAATATTCTCCATCTAAAGTATGATTATGAATCTGTATTATTACATATTCTCCATCTATAGTATGATTATGAGTCTATATTATTAAATATTCTCCATCTAAAGTATGATTATGAATCTGTATTATTACATATTCTACATCTAAAGTATGATTATGAGTCTATATTATTAAATATTCTCCATCTAAAGTATGATTATGAATCTGTATTATTAAATATTCTACATCTAAAGTATGATTATGATTCTGTATTATTAAATATTCTACATCGAAAGTATGATTATGAGTCTGTATTATTGAATATTCTTTATCTAAAGTATGATTTTGAGTGTATTATTACATATTCTACATCTAAAGTATGATTATGAGTCTGTATTACTAAATATTCTCCATCTAAAGTATGATTATGAGTCTGTATTATTACATATTCTACATCTAAAGTATGATTATGAATCTGTATTATTACATATTCTACATCTAAAGTATGATTATGAGTCTGTATTATTACATATTCTACATCTAAAGTATGATTATGAATCTGTATTATTACATATTCTCCATCTAAAGTATGATTATGAGTCTGTATTACTAAATATTCTCCATCTAAAGTATGATTATGAATCTGTATTATTACATATTCTCCATCTAAAGTATGATTATGAGTCTGTATTATTACATATTCTACATCTAAAGTATGATTATGAATCTGTATTATTACATATTCTACATCTAAAGTATGATTATGAGTCTGTATTATTACATATTCTACATCTAAAGTATGATTATGAGTCTGTATTATTACATATTCTACATCTAAAGTATGATTATGAATCTGTATTATTACATATTCTCCATCTAAAGTATGATTATGAGTCTGTATTATTACATATTCTACATCTAAAGTATGATTATGAGTCTGTACTACTAAATATTCTCCATCTAAAGTATGATTATGAGTCTGTATTACTATTACTATATATTCTCCATCTAAAGTATGTCTTTAGTTCTCTATCTTATGAAAACAGAAAAAAACAGAATTCATCAAAACTGAATACAGAATTGAGGGAAATTTGAAATGGAAAATCACTGGCCCTAGTATAGGACTCCCTCCTTTCAATAGATGGAGAGGGGATATGCATGTATATGTAGGACTCCTGCCATTTCAAAAGATTGGAGTATATAGGTTATGCCTTGTCCGAATTTGAATGTCTGTCCTTCCATCTCTCCATCTCCACAAAATCAAACTCCCAGTCATCCTAGAGTAATTACCAGTCTAGTTTAACACCTACACTACCTATATCCCTAGAGACATATATAGAATGACCTAGGTGTCATTGATTTTAAGAAGAGTCCATTATTTTCTGGGGTAGATGAATTAAATGTTGCAGGACATTTTTGTGTGAACCTAGAAAAAATTCAGCAGTTAAAAAATCTGGCATAAATTTTCATGTCGTATAATGATTTCATATATAAAATGAGACCTTGTATTCTATACGCCAGTCCGTTCAAAAGGGTAATAAAAGTGGCTTTATGTCACTTGATAAAGGTTGTACGAATTACAAATGATAATATACATACATTATTTGCATAAATAGGTAAGGCTTGTACATGTGGTTCAGCATCTAGAACAGGATGTACTCATATAATTTCTGTATAGGTAACACTGGAGAGATGGTGGTTTATTGTACCTGTGTACGTTGGGAATTTGTTTACTTCAAATTCAATAAACAGGAACACACATCTTTTGGCTAATAGTAATAGAACTACATTTAAATTTCATAATCAGTCTCGAGCTACTCAATAAATGTACAACCTTTCCCTTCCTTCAATGCAAGGTAAACATTGACATACTTGTATTATTGTATATGATATACTTAAGAACTTTTTACAATTTCTAAATTTAGCAATTGTTTGCATATTTATAGTGTTTTAAATCGTGCAAGTTTGAAACACTACCTATACTGGACAAGGAGATACAAATGGTATTGAAAAGGTACATACATTTGTATGTGTACATGTATATACAGTATATTGAAATGGCGAAATGTTATGGTTGACTGAGTTTTAATACAAGTAGTAATGTTTTAAATTCCAATCTTGGTTCAACTTTAAATTTATTATACACACTGTAACATACTGTTTTTAAATATTTTTTTGATGGTTCAAGGAATTGATCAACAAGGAACAAAAATGATCGGTGAGTTGTACCTTGTTTGATTGATTTTTTTTCTTCAGAAAATTGTATATTTCTGGTATGGTTCATGTAGAATAATTTTAAAAATATTTTTATATATATTTCTGTATTTGTGCTTTATATATATATATATATATATATATATATATATATATATATATATATACGTGATATTATATATGTACATGTATACTTCAATACTGACCGAATTGTATATTGTTTTATACATTATGAATTACATTACATAAAGTAGTAATGTTTTAAATTAAATTCTTGGTTCAACTTTAAATTTATATTTAGTATATACACACTGTAACATACTGTTTCCAAATATTTTTTTGATGGTTCAAGGAACTGATCAACAAGGAACAAAAATGATCGGTGAGTTGTACCTTGTTTAGTTGATTTTGTTTTTCAGAAAATTGTATATTTCAGGTTTGGTTCATGTAGAATAGATTTTAAAAATATTTTTATATATATTTCTGTATTTGTGCTTTATATATAAAATACATATATATATATATATATATATATATATATATATATATATATATATAATATATATATATACATATATATATATATATATGTACATGTCTACATCAATACTGACACTGAATTGTATATTGTTTCATACATTATACATGTCTTGATTTGAAGTACATGTACCAGGTACTTATTTTAGGTGAACATTGTATTTGCATCACATTTTGCATGGCATTTTCCCAAAATTAACAGAAAAAGGCCTGTAGCTTGTTCATAAAATTACACACATTACAATTTAGTATTTTGAACAATTTTGATTAGGAGTTTGTTTTACAATGCCAAACTGAAACCATTTTCCAAATTATTTGATGATAGCCAGTTCTTTAGCAATGGAGAAGAGACCCTAGAACACTTTACAATGAATCCAGGAAAAACCATGCAAGTTATAATGTACCCAGGATAAACCCAACCCAAGTTACAAAGTACCTAGGAATAATCCACCCAAACTAGAATGTACATGTACCCAGGATAAACCCAACCCAAGTTATAATGGACCCAGGATAAACCCAACCCAAGTTATAATGGACCCAGGATAAACCCAACCCAAGTTATAATGGATCCAGGAAAAACCCAACCCAAGTTATAATGTACAATGTACCAATGATAAACCCAAACAAGTTATATGTACAATGTACCAATGATAAACCCAAACAAGTTACAATGTACAATGTACCAATGATAAACCCAAACAAGTTATATGTACAATGTACCAATGATAAACCCAAACAAGTTATATGTACAATGTACCAATGATAAACCCAAACAAGTTACAATGTACAATGTACCAATGATAAACCCAAACAAATTACAATGTACAATGTACCAACGATAAACCCAAACAAGTTATATGTACAATGTACCTAGGAATAATCCACCCAAACTAGAATGTACATGTACCCAGGATAAACCAAACCCAAGTTACAATGGACCCAGGATAAACCCACCCAAGTTACAATGTACCCAGGAAAAGCCCACCAAAGTTACAATCTACCTAGGAAAAAAACCCACCAAAGTTACAATTTTCCCAGGATAAACCCACCCAAGTTAAATATAACCAGGCAGAGTCCACTCAAGTTACAATGTACACATGATAAACCTACCGAAGCTAAATATACCCAGGAAAAGTCCACTCAAGTTACAATGTACACATGATAAACCCACCGAAGCTAAATATACCCAGGAAAAGTCCACTCAAGTTACAGTGTACACATGATAAACCCACCCAAGTTAAATATACCCAGGAAAAGTCCACTCAAGTTACAATGTACACATGATAAACCTACCGAAGCTAAATATACCCAGGAAAAGTCCACTCAAGTTACAATGTACACATGATAAACCCACCGAAGCTAAATATACCCAGGAAAAGTCCACTCAAGTTACAATGTACACATGATAAACCTACCGCAGCTAAATATACCCAGGAAAAGTCCACTCAAGTTACAATGTACACATGATAAACCCACCGGAGCTAAATATACCCAGGAAAAGTCCACTCAAGTTACAATGTACACATGATAAACCCACCCAAGTTAAATATACCCAGGAAATGTCCACTCAAGTTACAATGTACACATGATAAACCCACTGAAGCTAAATATACCCAGGAAAAGTCCACTCAAGTTACAATGTACACATGATAAACCCACCCAAGTTAAATATACCCAGGAAATGTCCACTCAAGTTACAATGTACACATGATAAACCCACCGAAGCTAAATATACCCAGGAAAAGTCCACTCAAGTTACAATGTACATATGATAAACCCACCGAAGCTAAATATACCCAGGAAAAGTCCACTCAAGTTACAATGTACACATGATAAACCCACCGAAGCTAAATATACCCAGGAAAAGTCCACTCAAGTTACAATGTACACATGATAAACCCACCGAAGCTAAATATACCCAGGAAAAGTCCACTCAAGTTACAATGTACACATGATAAACCCACCGAAGCTAAATATACCCAGGAAAAGTCCACTCAAGTTACAATGTACACATGATAAACCCACCCAAGTTAAATGTACCTAGGAAAAGTCCATCCAAGTTACAGAAAAAGACCATTCCTCCTGTGCAAATAAACTGACAAACTTTCCCATTTATTAAAGTTCAGCTTAGGTTCCAAAAGTTTTTGCAACCATGTTGACGTCATGGTTTAAAGAGCTATATATATACCTTAACAACTCCACCACAGAGCTCCCCTTGCAATATAATACATGTATAGTGTATATACAATGTATATATATATATATATATATGTATATATATATATATATATATATATATATATATATATATATATATACACACACACACACACAAGGAACACATAAACTGTCATGAATTAAATGTGGAGTGGATTTACACTCATTCAACTCTACAGACCATACAATGGATTGGTCTGAAACAATAGTATAGAACAAACCATTTTAGAATCACACAACACATTGTCATACATGTAAAACGGTGTTCAGGAAGAAAAAACATTTTTGTATATTTGGAATCCTTCTTATCATATGAATGTACTTGTACAAAATGACAAGTTGGATAATCCATTCACTTCAGCAGATTACCATGTTACATGTGTTTCACTTTAAATGCAGTGAAACCTGTCTGGAAAGACCACCCCATTTGCCACTAAAATTTGGTCTCTCAAGACAGGTCTCTCAAAAGATGTTTTATTTAAAGAATTATTTAACCAAAAGGTTTTCAGAATCGGTCTTTCTTGAGTGGTCTTTCAGGACAGGTATCACTGTACAAGTCAGTATATATCTAATCTAAGACAGTATCACATGATAACTGTATATTTTATCATGTGTATCTAATCTAAGACAGTATCACATGATAACTGTATATTTTATCATGTGTATCTAATCTAAGACAGTATCACATGATAACTGTATATTTTATCATGTGTATCTAATCTAAGACAGTATCACATGATAACTGTATATTTTATCATGTGTATCTAATCTAAGACAGTATCACATGATAACTGTATATTTTACACTTTATGTATATCTGATAGACCTTTTCATGATAACTGCGGTCCTGTTACTTTGAGTGGCAAAATGATACACATTCCCAGAAAGTGACGTCAAGAAACAATCGGTTACTATAACGGACGTCTATGTTTTTTGGGGTATCTGTATCATTTTGCCTCTCAAAATCACAGGACTGCAGTTAAAATAAAAGGATCTATTATGTATGTTAAAATACCGACTGATGTATACATGTACATATATTTCCCAGCATGCAAGTAGAATCTCCGGGACCTGTTATGTGGCAATAGATATTTTGTGTGTGTACAAGTTAACATTATCTGCTTGCAGAGATTTAGTCACAGAGTCTTCAATTTGCAAGCGAAAGGGTCCAGGTTAATTTCTTGATATCTGATCATACCTAAAACTGTATGTTCCTTCGCGGTGAAAGTTTGGGTTTTTTGTATGAGACTAAAAAGCTTAATGATCATGAGGTGTCCTGTTATAACAATCTCAATTGTTAGCTTAACTTATTAACCCTGAAAAACAATGAAATCTTTTGTAAATCTATGACCTAGGCTAGTCCGAATGTGTTCTTTGGGGCGATTGACTTAAAGAACCCTTGCTGCTATGGCAAAGTCCATAGCATTGGTCAGAATTTGTTGCACCACCTATAGACCCTTTCACACAAGTCCTGTGACTTTGTGTGGCAAAAATGACACAGATGCCCACAAAAGCATACGTCATTATAGTAACTGATTGTTTCTTGACATCATTATTGATCTGTATCATTTCCGAGTGGCGATACTATCCACTGCCAATTTTTTCTCCTGAACTACACTTACACCGGCTTGGCCTGCCTGGCGGTGCCAAATATCGGACTCCGTTTTAAACGTCACAACTCAACAATCTCGCGATGAGGCCCCCCGCAGGAGCGCCCCGTCAGTTATATGGCTTGGGGGGCACCCCGCTCGTTTCGCTTCTCTAGCACCGACGGGCGGGCGACCTAGCAGACGCTGGGTACCGACTTACCCTCGGTTTCGGTCTTCTCCCCCCGCTCGCTTGCTTAGGCCGAGTCACGGCCGAGTCATTCCAGGGCCTGTCCAGTGTTCGCGCCATTCACCCGGTTCTCCCCAGGGTGCCTACATCCTCGAAGGCTTGCACCTCGCGTGACCCTCTTTAGTCCAGTCTCTGCACGCTGCTTCTAGTACTTGTGAGTATGTGCTCCGCCCGTTGCAGTAATTGGTTGAGTCCTAGTCTCTCTTCACTCATGCTGTTCCGATGCCCTCTCACTGGCCGTTCTCACCCGTCCTGGGTCGTCCCGACCTCCCTCTCCTGAGCCCTCAGAGTGGCACTTGTGGTCCCCAGTATCGCTTCTGCTCCCACCCCCCCCTTATCTGTCACGTGTACTTACAGTCGCCTCCTTGACTTTTAATCTTGCGGAGCTCCTCCCGTGCTGCCGCCGGCTGTTCTAGTCGGTGTGCTCTCCGAGCTTGCTCAGTGAGTCGGAGTATCAACTGGCGTCTTCACCCGAGTCGCGTGTTCGTACGGCCCGGCCTCCGCATATCGTCAGTTGTATCCATGCGTAGTTAGTGAGTCGCCTATGGGCGCTTGGAGTGAGTGCAGGCGACACGGGGTTCAGGGGGCTCGGTGGCGTCTTAAGGCAGCTTGCTCGAGTAGTGACCCCCGCGGGCCAGTGTCAGTCGATCCCCTTCAGGGTTGCTGCGGCGTATTAGGTTCTTTCGGCGCTCCTCGTCTGACGTTAGTCAAGTCATGTTTCCAGACCAGTGTCTAGTGTCTCTCAGTCGGTCAATCCCCTCTGTCAGCTCCTGCCTTCCCGCTTGCTCTTCAGTCCCCGGGCGTTTAACAGGCTGGTGCCAGCACGTTCCCGAACCAGCTTCACTCCGACATCGGTGCCGACAGGATCAGTCATTTGTTCGCGTCCTACACCTACTTCATTTTTTCGCGGCAGTCGCGTAGTCTTTCTCGAGTCCCCAACGTTACGTGTGGCGGTCCCGTACCCCCCAACTCTGCTCTCTTGTTCACCCTCCGCGGTACCCCTACCGGCTGAGCCATTTTGGACGGCTTTGTCCTGAGTTAGACTATGCGCGAGTCTGTGAAGGCCACCCGCTGATCTCCCGGCTTACATAGCTTCGCTCCGCTACGCGTTCCTCGTCCTCCGTTTGTGGCGTTTCCCTGGCGCACTGCACCGCACGGGTACGAGCGCTCGATGCCGTCGGCTCCCTCACCAGTCCATCCGCATCACCTGTAATCGCAACGTCTCCATGTCCGGTATTCCTACACCGCTTCACACTTTCCCGGGCCCAGCTCTCTCCGCCGGTTCAGCCCTTTCAGTTACGAGCCTTTGGTCGCCTTCCTCCCAGCTGCGTTCCAATTCTCCTCTATGGTCTTTCCTGCTGGCCAGCTCGGGGCGCTCCATCGTCCACGAGCACGGCTCTGCCAGCGACTCTACCCCCAATCTAACCCCGTCCTTCCTCCCCCCTTGCGCTCTCAGTCTGGCTGACGCGCTGGCTACCCCACATTGCGGCCTCTACTCCTTTGTCCAGCGCAGTCGCGCGTCACCTACTTGGCTACCGCTATTCGTTACCGCGTGTCATAGATCGTCAGTCCGTGGCCAGTTCCAGTTTCTCTCCTTATTTATACATGACCCCCAGTGTCTTGTCCATCACGGTAGCCGTCTTTCACGTACCAGCCATCCGCATTTCCGCGATTCTGTTGTTTCCCGTTGCTATGCTTCCCCGCCCCCCTGCTCTTCTTAGAGTTGGCCCCGTTAACTCATCCAGTCGCGACTCATTGGACACCGCTCTATTTTCCACTTTCGTCCACGGTCGGGCCTACCCCTAGTCAGTTCGCGTGTCATTTTATCTGCCACAGTCCTCAGCTCCTGCGCGCAGTCTACGCCCCGTCCAGCGCCGCCTACTTAGCCTCTTAGCGGAGTCGTTTTCCTTCTCCCTCAAATCCATCCGAGTCCCGGTCCGCCTCCACTCCCGGGCTTTGCTTTAAAATAACTCGTTAGGGCCAGCTGACCCGCCCGTGTTCCTGCTCTACAGGCGCTCATCGCTAAGCACTACTCTGTTCTCTGAGTTACCCACTATCCTGCGGGCCTCGAGTTCCCCATTTCTTGTCCGCTACTGTCTAGGCGGCTCTACGAGGCAAGTTGCCCTTTGACTTGTGGGTCGTCCCCTCGCGTTTTCATACGACTCAGTGTGTCTACTCGGTATAGGTCCTTTGCTCCCCCACTCAGGCGGCGTTCCTCCGGCTCTCTCATACTGCACCGCACCGCTGTGCGGGCGCATCGCAAGGTGCTGGGGGGTTTTCGCGGCTTAGAGGTGGCGAGCGACTGACACAGCGAAGGCCGTGCGGTGGGTGCGCCACACGTGGGGCCGCGACTGCTGGCCTCATCAAACCGTTAGTATTTGACCCGAGCGCTACCACCCCCTGCTTCGTAGCCAGCTGTCACCCCCATTATCCTTTCCCATCGTTCGCCGATCCGATCTGCCGTAGTTCGCGCCCTACTTTTTGGACGTGCCCCGGTACGGCCTCTCGGAGTCACTGACTCTCTACATCCGCACGTGCAGTCCCTCATTGAGCGGGCTGCATACTACCCTGACAGGTGCCGTCCCTTCACCCTTCCAGTATCGGGCTCCGAGTCGCCCGCGACCGTACGTCCTCTCGTCCTTGCCCTTCGCTTCGGCGTCGCGCGTCCCGGTGACCCCCCATCTCACCGCCCGGGACTGACGGAAGCTCGCAACTTTCTGGTCCCCCGCTAGTCTTGGCAGGCTTACCGGCTACCGGACGGTGCCTAGACTAGTGGCATCGCTAGCCCCCGTTGTCTTCCTCTGCCGACCGTGTCCCGCCAGCCCTGGCTGCCGCGCTGCTCTCGCACGTTCCCTCGCAGTGTGCCTCGTTTGCGAGTAGAGAGGGCCAAGTACCCTTTTCTGGTTTCCCGCCATTCAGGTCCCGCCACGCGCCCCAGCCAGGTGTAACGAGCCCACAAGGACCCATTCGACAGTGTTTTGGCCGCAGAGTCGGGGCTAGGGGTAGGCCCGGAGGCCGGCTCATCGTGTACACGCCACATCCACCGAGCGCAGACCGGGTTGCGCTCGTGTTTTTGGTCCACCGTCACCTACGATGCCCCCAACTAATCTTTCTCTCGCGCACTGTCGCAGTTGTTTCACCCGCTGATAGCTCGGCGCCATGTCGACGACTCTCACTCTTCGCCGGCAGTCGTACTTCCGCTTAACCTTCAGTCCGGTTGGCTTCTACACGACGGGCCAGTCCACAGCGCTATTTATCCGGGTTTCTGGCGACGTTGGCGCTCGACGGCAGTATCACGAACCTTCAGGCTACGACTTCCCCCGCACCCTACGCGTCGTGATCCGAGGCACCTTGTGTTCTTGCTTGTCCTTTCACCCTGCGCCACCATTCACCCCTCAGCGTATCTAGTTACGCCCAGTCTCCGCCGCCCTAAGTCGACCCGTTGTCCACGTCCGTACTTTCGTGAGTCGCTTCTCCTCGTCACGCTGGTAGTCCCATGTGCACCATCTGCCGTCGCCACTGTAGTTCTAGCCCCGACCTGAGTCCCCGAGCTGGGGGCCGACTGCCTAAAGTCTACCTCGCCTTCGCCCCCTCATCAGCCTTTTGGTTCCACACAGTTAAGTACCTACTGCCCCCTCTTACAGTGCTGGCACACCACTGACCTTCAGACTACTCCTTGGTATGCTCTCGGGTCTCTATCTCGCCTGTCTGCATCGTTCCCCTTACACCAGCGTACTCCCAGCTCTTGCTCCATATCCCTCCTTGTCGCTCTCCTTACACAGTATTAATGGTGGAGGAGAAAATCCGCTTAGGTTCCAGTGGGACACAATCCTGTACTGACAGGAAGTGAGACACTTCATTGTTTAAAGGGCGATGCTCTAACCACTCAGCCACGGAGGCCCTTTTGCCACTCAAAGTTACAGGGCCGCAGTTATTGTGACAAGGCCTATAGTAGATGACGATAAATCAAAGTGAGTGAAAATTCTTGGTGGGAAGTCAAACAATAATTAAATACAACAAAAACAAGTTACGATGAAACTCTCTGATATTGACGATCAGTCCACATGACAGGTCTCAGTTCCAGAGATACGGGATGGGAAATTTTATATTTCTTGGGTTACGTCACTGATATATAAAGTAAACACTAAATGGCAAATTTTTAAAATGGTTTTTGTTTCATTTGATTTTTCTGCATTGTTATTCTTATTTGTTTGTTTATTTTTGTTTTTTTACTGGCTGTTCATCTTGTTTACGGTCATGTTAGTTTTGAAGTTTACAGAAGTATTGATCTCAAAATAATATTTGTATAGACAAACATAATATATTTGTGCTTGTTTACTTGTTTATATATATATATATATATATATATCATGCATGTCTCTTCTTAATTGTATACAGCATTTCAGTGCCATATATACCAGGGTTTTCTCTAGGGTTGAATTTTAGTGAGTCTCTTAGACCCACAAGATAAAAGATTTGTTAGTCCCAAGAAAAATTTGTGTGTCTGAATGATTAACAGGTACATGTATTTGATAAACCCTTTTTCAATCTCATATTCAAAATCACTTCAGTTACACAGAGTTATAGTAGGTCATCCTCTAGGGACTTAGTTTTATTCATTTTGTGAGTCCCAAAAATATTATATGCATCAGATACAGAAAACATGCATAAGAAAAAAAAACCCCTGATATATTTTTTTGTTTTTCATATAAACATGTACAGCGATTTGAAAATAAGCAGGTTATAACGGTAATAAAGGAATTTGGCTGGAAAATTAAAATCATTTCAAACTAAGCGGGAGTTTATTGTAATAGGGTTCAATATATGTTTGTTAGACTGTAATTGTAAATCTTTTCTGTATTTCATTAGTCAGAGTTACATGTATCTCCCATGTCAGCAGGTATCGATTGTGGCGTCATGTCTTTACGTGAGAAAACAACGTTATTTTCAGACAAACATATGACGTCACAATTGATAACTTTTCTCATTTTATACACAAACAAATGACATCACAATTGATACCTGCTATGAGGGGTGGTAACTCTGGATAATGAAAATACCTAATACAGGTCAGACAGGTAAAATGTACAGTTTATGTACAGGTGATCATGAGGGATTTGTACACGGGAGAGTGCATCCTGTTACACTTTTCCAAGTTTTCATATTCATGCACATTGTCATGTATTATATATGTTCAGCTAATGTACTTAAAACTGTTGCAAATGACCAAAAATTAAGGTTCTGCATGGACACAAAACTTCAACCTCACTACATGGTAATTAGCAACCGACCTTTAAAGTTTGATTCTGTGGACACAATAATCTACACCCCCCCCCCCCCCCCCCCCCCCCCCCCCCCCCCCGTCATCCATCATGCAACCCTAACTTACATACATACAACCACCCGACGAATAATTAAACACATTCACTTCCCTGGCAGGTAAAATGTCACAGGTATATACATGTAGTCTTCACATTTTGTGAGTCTTTGACATTTATTTGTGATGGTTGATTGACAAGTACTATTTTTATACCTGTAGTCTTTCAAGAAGTGTACATGAAATATTTCAGTGTAAATTATTCTAGGTCACACTTTAGTATGCATAGAAAGCAAAGCATAGGTACTAATTCTTTTCTAGACATCATGATGTTATGACGTATCAATGATTCGGCCATTTTTACATACGTATGGCCACACTTATTTTTAGACACATATTTTATGGTTGTTAAACAAGCGATTATTTGGCATAAGAAGAATGACAGGAAGTTGGTAAGATCAATTCTTAATGTTTTTGTTTTTAATAAAATAAGAAAAAAATTTAGGTACATGTAGGCCTACATGTGTATGTTGACTGTGAATCCATTTTTTGGTTGTACAAAATATCTGATTGGCATTCTTTTATAGATTCAGGTAAAACACAATAATTGGCACACCTGACAGTATCTACAGTAATGTTATATAGTCTTAAAAGATACTGTTATCTCAAAAAGCAGCGAGTTTGACCATCATTGACAACCATAAATGATGGTTCAATATTATTCCAAATTTCAAGGGGAATATCCAAACAGATTTCAAGTTGTGATCAAATAATAAAGCCAAAATAGGCAGTTTTGGATGTTGTGCTGTTACATATAAAATTTTATGTTTATAAGGGCAAAATAAACACTTTTCAAATAATTTATTCAGAGATTTATGATATGACCATAAAAACATATTTACCAGTTCAAGGGAGTTGTTTTGATGGTAGACTATACATTTATACATGTATAGTTTTGTATAATTCTGTTCTGAATTAGCCAAGGTATGGCAGCTTTATGAACTAGTGTATACATCTGTACTACATGTAGGCCTACATTGTATGGTACACATACAAGTGGTGTCCATAAGGAATGTATCACTATATAAAGTACATCAAAAACTGAACAAGTACTTGAATAATTAAAAAAAAACTAAAACAGCTTTATGATACAACTAGTACCCAGGGGCCAATTTCACTGGGGCCTAAAATAAAATTTTAATTGTTTGATGTTGCCTGCCTACTCACCCAAAATGCTGCCGCCAAATTATTTTTTTCATCCAGATTTTTTTTTCTGGTCCAGTTCCATCAACCAATCTTTATTTACTTTTTTCTTTAAAATATTGTTTACACGCTTGAATCACAAACTTGAAACTCCTCCTGAAGGTCCTAACTTTGCCTGGAAAAGAACATGTACAGTGGCCTGAAGGTCGTAACTGTGCCTGCAAATGAACATGTACAGTGGCCTGAAGGTCGTAACTTTGCCTGGAAAAGAACATGTACAGTGGCCTGAAGGTCGTAACTTTGCCTGGAAAAGAACATGTACAGTGGCCTGAAGGTCGTAACTTTGCCTGGAAAAGAACATGTACAGTGACCTAAAGGTCATAACTTTGCCTGCAAATGAACATGTACAGTGACCTGAAGGTCATAACTTTGCCTGGAAAAGAACATGTACAGTGACCTGAAGGTCGTAACTTTGCCTGGAAAAGAACATGTACAGTGGCCTGAAGGTCGTAACTGTGCCTGCAAATGAACATGTAGACCTAACTTTATATTTAACTTGAATTATGATTTTATTATGAGTAAGTAGTTTCAATTTCACAAAAGATCGTAAATGTATGCTTACTCCTTAACTTACACTAAGTTATGAAAGATACAACCTTTAGTGAAACTCATTTTAGACTTAAGTTTAGATTTATGTTCACACATAAAGTAACGACCTTCAGTGAAACTGGCTCCTGGTTTTACTAGGTTTAAAATGTAGAAAAAATTACAGACACTACAGCATTTTTGTAGTAAAATCTATTTTTATGAATATTTCATAAAAGTAGCAATATATAAAGCTTTATATATCACTGATAAAAATTGTACATATGTACATTTGTACTTAAATCGACTTTAAAATAAAATCTATTTCAAACTAAAACATAAAGTTATACACTTACATGTAACTGTCAGATAAAGATAAGTCATAGAAATTACATTCTCTATTAAATCTTTAAGTTTCTTAATGATTTCTACAAACATGTAGGTGAGTTCATTATTTTGTTTAAATACTTGTATGTTATAATTATATCCTATGAAGAAGTGAGGGGGGGGGGTGCTTTTTGGCAGAATAGCTAAAGCTTTGTGCTTTGAACTATGAAGTCTCTCATTTCTGGTCAGTACAGGCTCTAGTCTCGCTGGATCCTAAACTGATTTTTATGACAATTTTTGCCAGTTTTCTTGCAAAAGGCTGATGGTCTCTTCCTGAGTACATCTCTACTCCACAAATAAAAACCGGTTACCACCATATAACTTGCAAAATTGTTGAGTGTGTCTTAAATTGATGAAATCCAAATCTAAAATCAAAATATATGATAGTTTGGTGTAAATTTGACTATTTCCATGACCTCTTACATACAAATACAATTGTGTAAGCCTGTATACTTAAACTTCAAATGCATGTTGATCAACATTTTGTCTTCAAGCATCCTCAGGGGACCCTGGACGTAAGAGGGAGCTGTAATTATTTGAGTTAGTTAATGTAACCACATGTATTCATGTTCCTTAAAAATGAAAAGATGATTAGTACATTATACAAGCATATGTTTGGCAGGAAGTTTTGGAAAGGGACATAACTCTAACAGGTTTGTATAATGTGGTATTAATTTTTATTACCAGATTTTCCAAAATTGAAGGCGGAATCCGTGGCCGAGTGGTTAGAGCATTGCGCTTTAAATCACAAGGCCTCTTACCTCTGGTTCGAATCCCGCTAGGGTCATTTCGAATTAAGTGGGAAAGTTTGCCAGTTTTCTTGCGGAAGGTCGGTGGTCTTTACCTGGGTAACCGGTGTATCTCCTCCACCAATAAAAACTGGATGCCATCATATGACTGAAAGATTGTTGAGTATTGCGTAAAACAAAAAATCAAATCAAATCAAAAATCAAACCAAAATTGAAAAGTACAAAATGTAGGGCCTTTGTTTATCAAGTTTATACTAAAAGCACTATAAGCTGTCTGTCGTGTCACAATGATTATTTTTGTCGTCTGGCATATAGTTGAGAATATGATAAAATGTGTATTCAAATACATTATCAAACATGTGAAACAATGTAAAAGATCTTCTTTTTGAAGTTATTTGTTTTATTAGAATTTAAGTTTTCCCGTACCTTAAAAAATCTAGCTGTATTTCCGTATGCAATAACCTTTCAGATAAACTATTTTGCCATATCAAATTCACTTCGTAATTCGGTCAGGAGATCTTGGTTCTTTACGTGCTTGGATTATGTTAAAGTTGGCCAATTTTTATGTGTTATATATACTTTTAAAATAAAGGATGTGAGTTTTATTGGAAAGTGCATGTATTATGTAAAATATATGCTATTCAACACTCTTTTAAATACCTGAAGAAAATTGGATTAATATATAAATAAAAATATCAGGTCACTAAAAGAAATTTTTCCGATCTTTAATGTTACCCTGAATGCTGACATTGACAAAATCAAAACAATATAACTATGAAAAGTATGTGTAACTCATGTTTTACAATCGTGCTGCCATGTCCGGTGGAGTTGGGCAGTTCATGATCATATGTGTCAAGAATGATAAAGCCGAGAATGCGATGGGATGAAATAAAAATGGGTGTTATTCTTATTATGATCATGACTATACATGTGCATAAGTGTGAATAGATTCATTTTCCTGTAAAACATATATATTTTAATAAATACACATATAAATACAATACACATACATTTGTACATGCAGTACAAGTAAAGGATATAAAATATTTATGTGTACATTGTACATGTACAAATGTAGCAATGAGTGGTAAAAGGGGGCATAACTCTAACAGGCTTATGAATTGTGATACATGTTTATTTTTCATCAACAGATTTCCTAAATTGAAAATTTCAGTATCATTCATTTCTTAAAATCTTTTTATCAGCATGTTTAACTTTTTTTATATATATGCTAGTCCAGAATATTGTTGTTTTCTTGAAATAAAAGTGAAATTACAGAAATGCAAGCATAAAATTTGAATTATGAGTACTGGTATACTTATGTACAGAAGCCAGAATTGTGAAATACCTGTATCAGGCCTTTTTGTATACATGTAGTTTCCACCGGGCCAAATATTGGACTTGGCCCAATTCCCAATACAAAATCTATGTTTGTTTGCCCAACTTGATGGTAAAATTCCCAAGTTGATGTAAAGACTAGCTATAATAAAAAAAAATTCCCAAGTTGGTGTAAAGACTGGCTGTAATAAAAAATAAACATGCATGTAAACTTTTTTCCCCCAATTTGATAGAAATTCTCATTAAATTCAAAATCAGGTGTTGTCAATGGCAATTTCCCAAAATTGGTAGAAAAAGACTGTGTATATACATGTAGAAAATAAATCATTGATGTATATGATAGCTGAAAATTGATGTGAAGTCACTTATTAATATGCTCTTTGTTTTATTTTTAATTTGTGTTTTTTTTTGTTTTTGTTTTTTTTTTGGTTTTTTTTTGCTTCTTAGTTGTGTTATCTTTTAGTCCTATGGTTTGGGCATAATGATATATGCATTACAGATAATTATGGCGAATTATACAATGTATAAGTGAATGCTACATGTATGTAATGTATTCAAAGTTCAACCGGAACTACATGTACATTCTTTCAATTTTACTTTTTAGTGTATAGTTGTTTACTGTCGGTACTTGTTTGTCATTTTTCATTTATATGTGGGGTATCACCAGCTAAAGGTCCAGTGCCACAAATCTTAACCTGTAATATGATCTTAAACTATTGCAGTCAGGGTCTTAAAATGTGTTGGGCTGATAGACCTACACACTTACAGCAGAAATTTCACCCCCCCCTACATACATCACACACCCACCTGCCACCTCCCCCCCCCCCCCCCCCCCCCCTACACACATACACAAAGTACAAATTGTGCAACTCATGAACTGCATTCTGCAGTTTATTAATGTTATCAAATCATACCATGTACATAGCTATAACCAAGTAAACTATTGTTAATTCCAGGTGAAACGGATATGGAGAAAACAACAGTTCTTGAGGTTCAGGGAATGACATGTCAATCATGTGCCAACACCATAGAGACAAAACTTCGGCAAGAAAAAGGTGTTATAAACATACAGGTAAATTCAAACTTACATTTATGTTACATGTTGTATATCTTTTACACTTTATAGATTTTCTTTTCCACTCTGGCAACTGCTATGTGTATATGTACATATAGTCCTGATCATAAAGTTATAAGCACTACAGGGCCCTATACAGAATTTTTAGCTCATCTGGCCCACAGGGCCAATCGAGCTATCGCTATATTTGGCCAAATGTCCTTCATCTGGCGTTTGTCTTTGTCTGGCGTCTGTCCGTCCATTAACTTTTCCATTTAAATGACTTCTTCTCAAGAACCACTGAGCAGATTTCAACCAAATTTTGCAGGGAGCTGTGTCCTCAGGGAAGAGACTTCAGGTTAGCAAAAATAAAAGGGCTAGAATTTATACGGGTTCCAAAAAGGGTAGAATTTTGGTACAGGTTTAAAAATCTTATTCTCATAAACAAATGGTCAGAGGACTTTCAAATTTTGTATACAGTTAAACCTGCTTTAGCGGCCACCGATATATAAGGATTACCTGCTTATACAGGCCAGTTTTTCATGTCCCTTGACTGCATACTTCAACTAAATTGAATCTGTGTATAAGGGTCACCTGCACAAAAAAGGCAATATTTTTTTATCCCTTGGGTGGCCCCTATATATAGGTTTCACTGTACTTGATTGGTATGTCAATATCTAAAAAGCTTGCGAATGAAAAGAAATTTATTATGAGGGGGGCACATCAGCAACAGGGTACAGTTTTTATACAACTAGCTTTATAACTCAAAACTGATTGACTTTTTGTATACTAAGATAAATTGGAAAGTTGTTATGAATTATCTAAGGATCATTTTGACAAAATTGCTGTGTCATTGGGTCAAAGGTCAAGGTCACAGGCACCTATATAAACAGAAAATATAAGTTTTGTTGGTTAAATTTGAGACATTTTCAACTTCTACTAAAAAACCATTGGTCCAATTTGAATCAAACTTGACATGCAGTATCATGCATATGAAGCTGCTTCAAGTTTGTGGATGAAAAGGGGCTAGGAACAAACATGGCTGCCATGGCTAAAAATACATGTAGAGCAAATGAGTCAGCAGATATTTTTGACTTAATACATGTATCTCATATATTTTTAAAGCTAGAAAAAAATTTTTTGCCTTAAAATGATTGCCTTGCAAAGGTTTATCTGCATGTATCATTTCTGTTGGTTGAAATTGTCAGTCAACGCTTATAGGAGTTATCTCTCCTTTTACATATTTTATGTGGATTTGCCATGTTCAGAAAATATCAGGTTTTTATCATCATTTATACATACAGTGAAACCCTGTATATAGGGGCCAAGCAAGGGGCCAGAAAATACTTACCTTTATGTGCAGGTGACCCTTATACACAGGTTCATTTAGTTGAAATATGCAGTCAAGGGACTTGAAAAAACTGGCCTTTATAAACAGGTAATCCTTATATAGAGGTGCCTGCTATAGCAGGTTTTACTGTATTTACTTCTTCTGCAATGTTGACCAAAATTGCTAGATGCGTGTCTTAACATGCTTAAGGCCCCTTGGACTTCTTGCATTGGTTTTTACATTCCCCTGGTATTTGGGTTTTTAGTACACCCTGGTATTTTGTTTGAGTTTTTAGTATACTCTGCTATTTTGTTTGGGTTTTTAGTACACCTGGTATTTTGATCAGGTTTTAAGTACAACATGGTACTTGGGGTTTTTGGTACTGTACCTCTGTTATTTTGTTGATTTTTTATTACCCCTTTTTTAATACCCCCTGTATTTTGTTGGTTTTTAGTATCCCCTGTTATTTTTTTTGGTTTTTTTACTAACCCCTCGGGCCTGGTATTTTGGTTTTTTTCCAATTATCTCCTGATATTTTGTTGGGTTTTTAGTACCCTCTGGTATTTTGTTGGGTTTTTTACTACTTCCTTGTATTTTGTTGGGATTTTAGCAGAGCCTGGTATTTTTGATTGGGATTTTTTATGAAAAGTAATGGGTAAAAAAAAAACAACAAGTCCTTTATTAGCAGCAAAACATTTGACATGTGAGTGTATACCTAGATAAATTGATATAAGTGTCCAACATCTAGGTAATTTTCATGCAGTCACTTGGTAGGAAAACACGTGTGTTTTTGTATCGTGTGTTTGCATGTGTATGTTTGTACTGTGTCTTTGCATGTGTATGTTTGTACTGACAGCCTGTGTATTTACATACATGTGTACATGTAAGTGTAATTTACAGGTGATCTGACACCAGGTGTAATGTACGATTACTTTATATGATACACAGCATTGTATCGTGTGTTTGCATGTGTATGTTTGTACCGTGTCTTTGCATGTGTATGTTTGTACTGACAGCCTGTGTATTTACATACATGTGTACATGTAAGTGTAATTTACAGGTGAACTGACGCCAGGTGTAATGTACGATTACTTTATATGATACACAGCATGCACAGGTTGGTGCAGTAAATGAGAGTGTTGTCATCCAGTCCAATCAAGATGGATGTGAATCAAAGAATAAAACAGTATGTGTGTGTGTGTGTGTGTGTGTGTGTGTGTGTGTGTGTGTGGTGTGTGTGTGTTTTGTGTGTGTGTGTGTGTGTGTGTGTGTGTGTGTGTGTGTGTTGTGTATGGGTGTGTGCATGTGTGTGTGTGTGTGTGTGTGTGTGTGTGTGGATAAAGAAAAGGGAGATAATTCATTTAACATAAAGTTCAAAAGATCTGTACAGATTCTATGATCTCCTTTTACACTCTTAAACTTCTTAGTAACAAGGCTTTTTTGCAAACACTGAGTTTACAATGTCGATGTACATGTACATGTATCTGGAAGCAGAAACTTTTACACCACACAACAGCTTCATCTATATTGTTTATTTTACCCAAGTTGCCTCCCCTTTGTTTCTGTCCTCTTCTAAATATTTCTCCCATGGCAATAGATTTATGAATTACAGAGCCTCACACAGGACATAGACAGAAGAATTCAGTTAGCCTACAGTTTTATATTATTAAGTATTTATGGGTACATGTAGTAATTATTCCCACAAATTAAGGTTCAACATGATTGGGTGGATCCGATGCTTTTTTGTCTGTCTTGTTTTGCAGTTTGTCTCTTCTATGTTTCTCTGTTTGCAAGGTTTTGTTTTCTGTTCGATAACTTAAGATTTTTAACCAGATTTGGTGTGTTGCTATATATATACATACATGTATATCAATAAATTCTCAGATGATTTGACTCCACCTGCCACTGAAATGTGGTCTCTCAAGACAGGTGGTATTTTAAAAGAGGTATCATACAGTAAATGGGTGTAAGTCAGCTCTGTTTATATATAAAAGTACTGGTGATGCCAGTTTTTTTTTTTTTTTAGGGTGTGCAGGACAGTATAAGGCCCCACCCCTAATAGCAAAATGGTAACATTTCCCCCAAAATCAGGAAAGAAAATTCCCAATTTTAACCTCTCTGAGATAAAAATGATGAATTAAAAAATAAACAAGGAAATGATAACAAATGAAGTTGAATCTTTTTAGCAAACAAGATACAAAGCCAGGTAAATTTGAATAAATTAAACACTGAAATATATGTAATGTATCAAGAGAAATTATATCTATATATGTTTCTAATGCTATTGAACTCATTCACCCCTTAAGACACATTTGGACTGGCCGAAATCATTGATTTATAGAAGAATTCATTGTTTCTCAAGGGTTGATGAGTTAAGATTTTTTCCAATTTCTGGGGAAAAAAACATGGCAAAACACTCAATTGGAAAGGTACAGGCCCCTGTATCTGGAAGGTTGAAAAATTCCTGTGATGGTTAGTGTTACAGTGTTATCTGGTCATGTACATTGTACTTATGTGATAAGTAATTGTGAAATGTTTATCTAGAATATCTACTGACACATACATGTAAGATAAGACATTATCTCAAGCGAGAGGTGAGGTCAAACACATGCACAGGAAACACTGTGCAGACACAGTGCAAAAAGTTTCACTTAGAGGCCAAGGTTAACCCATCAGTTCCTGAAAAATAATAGATTCCTTTGTAATTCAATGAGTTAGGCCAGCCCAAGTGTCTCTTTAGGGGTAAATGGGTTAAGTCATTAAATTATAAATGAAGTGGAAACCTGATTCTGTTTGGTTTTGAAATAAGAAAATTACATTGTACACCAGGGCTTAGGGCCACAAAACTTTTTTCAGACAATTTTTTTTACTTAACTTCAAGATTTTACTCAAATCTTGAGAATTTTCTCAACTTGGGTAAAGTTGTGGACCATAAAGAAATTCTTAGACAAATTTCTTTCTCAAGTGATAAAATACTTAAGTACGGCATGTAGCTGACTTAAGTAATTCTTAACGGCGAAAATGGCTGCCCCCTATGTTCGCCTCGGGATAAATAAACGCAAAAGAAGCCACCTCTATATAAGGATTACCTATTTATAAAGGCCAGTTTTTTCAAGTCCCTTGACTGCATACTTAACTAAATTGAACCTGTGTATAAGGGTCATCTGCACATAAAGGTCAATATTTTCTGGTCCCTTGGGTGGCCCTATATACAGGTTTCACTGTACATTAACAATAGGGACGGTGTAAATTTAGTCCGGTATTTGTGCCCCAGTGTGTATCTCGAGAAATTTATCTTATCGTATGTACATGTACTTTATACTAATTTACTTGCATCTTGAATATCATTTAATATATACATTATATATATTATATGTATAAATAACTGACTTCAGTCATTTATTGGCATTTTACTAGACATTATTAATGTTTTTAAAAAGGTATATATCCATTCCCCTTATTATGCCACAAAACGTGCTGCCTATTTGATTTTAACGCATTTTATACTTCTTGGATGGTTATTGAATAATAATTCATATAATATGGTAAAAATAATGTTCAAACATCGAAGTTAAGTGAATCGGGACATAAATTGGGACGAGATTTACACTGCCCCTTGACAATCCTGCTTCAGTTGTGAAAATTCTAAAGTCGTTTTAGGGTCCGTGAGTTTTCGCTTTTTACTCAGATGAGTAAATTCTTAACTTTTTAGAATAAGATTTGTCTGAGAATTTTCCATGTTTATGGTCTCTGGCCCTGTTAAAGACCTGGGCCCATCACGATAAAACTTAAGAATTACTTAAGTCTAGAAATTTTACTTAAGTGTGGCAAATCCTGAAATCTGATTGGCTGAGAAGGCCATTGTAAATGTATGTTGATTTCGTTTTCAACTTTATTGCTGCTCAGTGGTATTGACCGATTCTTGTAATTTTTGAAATCTTACCTTTGATTATCATATGGATGTTTCTATTCACTTTTCGGTTAAGACAGGAAATATGTTTTATACATCACTGGCAACCCGTCCTGAGCATAGGTAAGGTAAGAAATAGGAACGACGACTCTTACCAGTGTAATATCATTATATAGCATTGCCTACAGTTATGAAATCAAACCTTAAGGGTTCACATGACTTTGCTCGCCTGGTTATATAAATTTGACTACCGTAAATCTGGAAATTTGGTGGGACTTTATTTTTCGCGATGCACAAATTCAAAATTTATTCGCGAGATGATATTTTCGCGATTTCGAATTCCCTTTTTGTCATGCTATTATCATACTTCATTACACGATAATTTTATTTTTCGCAAGCGAGAGCATGCGCAATATTACGCATAAATAAAATTTTCGCGAATAAAACCGGATTGACAGTATACTACATGAACTAGATCACATAAAGTTTGTCTTTGTAAAATCAGAGGTTTTTCCTTTTACTCCTGAGTATCCGAGTGGTATGCTCTTTTCTATTATTTGTGGCCAGTCCATTATGGTCTATAGGGTTAATAGGCTAACAAGGTTTTATCAGCAAAAAGTAAAGATTAATTGATGTCAGTGTTAGTGTACAAGATAAGAAGTGTAACATTTGCTAACAGTTTGTGTTTAATCTGTCATATTACTCTGATAATGTATGATATACTTTATATCTCACACATTGTCTTGTAACATGTAAACTCAAAATGTTAACCAACTGAATTGAAGTACTTTGACAACTGTGGCAATGAAATACATTTACATGTATCAATCTTTGGACTCAATTTTTGTGGTGGAGAGAGAGAGAGAGAGAGAGAGAGAGAGAGAGAGAGAGAGAGAGAGAGAGAGAGAGAGAGAGAGAGTGCGGAGAAGAGAGAGAGATGGAGAGAGAGAGAGAGAGAGAGAGAGAGAGAGAGAGAGAGAGAGAGAGAGAGAGAAGACGAGAGAGAGAGAGAGAGAGAGAGAGAGAGAGAGAGAGAGAGAGAGAGAGAGAGAGAGAGAGAGAGAGAGAGAGAGAGAGAGATTTATCCAAGATTAACATCAGGTGTATGTAATTGTTGTCAGCTATCCATCTATCTTTCTTTTTATCTATCTTTCTATTCATCCATCTTTCTATCTATCTATCTGTCTACAATGTATTTATATTTATTTACTCTCTGGTTGTGAGAAGGTTTTCCAGTTTACTTGCGGAAGGCTGGTGGTCTCTGTTCCAGGTAACAGATTTTCTCCTCCACCATTAAAAACTGGCCACCACCATGTAAGTGAAAAATTGTTGAGTGTGGCATAAAACAATACCTGCACAAATTTCAAAAGTTTTCTGTCTGGCTTAAATCTGTTCAGGAAGACAGAAATCCACATCTTTATATATATTGCTGTATATCACAGATTCTTTATACCATGGTTATTCAAGTGTAGACAAAATTCACACACACATGTTACAAATGTCAAATGCAATCACAGAAAAGACTTACTTTAGCTTCATTGATGTTGGGATCAAGTTCAAACTATTTGACATGCTATTTGAGATCTAGACATAACATAATACACCATTGCCAGAGGCTATATCTTACCTGTTGATGGCCAGGATAGTCGGCAGTACATATTTAGCTCAGTTAAGCCTTTGTTATCGGTACATATACTATTTACTGGTTCCTTGGTCTGTTCTATATGGTTTGACCTCTGGACACTGCAGTAGAGTTGGGCCATGCAATGTAGATCTAGATCTATTTATCTTAAAAGAGGCATCTATAACTGTTTTGGATATCAAAGGTGAAAATACTGTCTACCAATTTACAGTGACATATCTACTTCAAGTGTAATCCCATGAGACTGCAGAATGACCTGTAGTTTATCTTGTATTGACTTAACTGAAGAATTGTACAAAGGGGGTGTTCCTTACAAAGATAAACACAGAAATTTCAAAGTTTAGGAAACCTGTGACAGCAATTTTTATCAGGTGATTGACAGATTAACTCATTCATTTATGTCAATTAATGAAAAAGAAATTGGATATTTACATGCGATTTCCTTTCTTGCTTGCATCGAAATTGTAAGTGATTACCTACATCATGTGGAGCTTTGACAGACACAGGTAAAGTGGCATTTATCCAAAGTGTCAGAAAAGGCGAAACGTCACAGATGAGTGGAGGACAAAGTTGATACACATTTTAAATACATGTAGTCTGAACTCACATCATTATCACCATTGGGAAATTGATGTGATTACTAAAAATTTATTTCCATATTACTGTGCAGTTACACAACACGTATTGTTAGTATGTGACATATTTCATCAGGACGTTCAAGGAATTTGTTTAAAGTTCGGAGTGACAGGAAGGAAGGATTACTTAGACATATTGAATGTATGTCAGTTTCATTGTGATCAACAATGTGTAATGTATTACACATTTGTTTACAGTATAAAGTGTGTATCTGTTGAATCTACAGAAAAAGAGCACTTGTTATATCGGAGATGCTGGTGATTATTTTTTATTTTAAAGTGAATCTCGAGACAGGGTAACTCCTTAACTCACGTTACTGATAAAGGAATTTTGTGTACATTTACATTTCACTGTCAAAGTAAATCAAGGATATAACACCATCACTCACGAAGTTGTTCAAATTCTTTCAAGATGTCATTTCAGGGAGGATATAAAAAGTTGCGGGTAATTAACATTTTTGATACAAAATCAGTAAGACTTCATTTCAGCTGTCATATAATTAAGATTTAAGTACAATGTACAATGTTGATGTTTTAAATTGTTGATTTACGTTCAGATTTTGATGATTTAGATGGCTTCTAATATTGTACATGAACATGTAAATTCGAGAAATGAAACTTGTACATTCTGATTTATACTAAAAGGTTACATTGTAAGTTGAGTCAATTCGTTATGCTGATTAGAAGATAAGGTCAACTGGTCATAACAAACAAGTATCAAGTTCAGGTTGTAATTGTTGATATACATGTACAGTCATGGGACATATATATTCGTCACTTATGTTATTTTCTTCTTTGTTTTATATAAAACCAACAATTTTTAAATGCCCACAAAATACACTAATTTAAGCAATATTTCAAATATTTTATTTTTACATGAAGGAAATTGAATACATATTTTTAATCTTTTGGAAATTTAGATATACTCTTTGTTTATTTTAAGAAAATAATGATTCTGTGGAGGATGAAACTATTTCATGTAAATTTTGACATATTTCATTAGACTGAAAGAATAATTATGGAATTTATAAAATAATTGCATGAGAAAAAATACTGACATTTATGTAAATAAACATGATAATTTAAAAATGCATATATTTTAGAAATATGAAATTATCCTACTATAAATTTGTACAAATTTGTCAAATTCTGGTATGATTTGTGGATTTTTTTCAGAATTTAAAAATTGTTGGTTTTATATAAAACAAAGAAGAAAATATCATAAGTGAGGAATATATATGTCCCATGACTGTACATGTAGAAAGCAATGATTATTTGTTGATATTAGGATAGTTTTACAGGTGTCAATAGGATTTGCTTACCTGATTTTACTTTTCTTGGTTTGGGTTATGATTTTTTTGTTACTGTAATATCTCTCGTTAGAATACTTGTATGTCAGCAATATGGGTTTGCCTGATTGATGTTGGTTTGAATTATAATAATGTCTTTTGTTTGGTTAGAATCCTGAATCAATTTGTTTACTTTTGTTCACATTATATGTACAGTGAAACCTGTCTTTAAAGACCACTCCCATGAAAGACCACCTGTCTTTAAAGACCACTCCCATGAAAGACCACCTGTCTTTAAAGACCACTCCCATGAAAGACCACCTGTCTTTAAAGACCACTCCCATGAAAGACCACCTGTCTTTAAAGACCACTCCCATTAAAGACCACCTGTCTTTAAAGACCACTCTCATGAAAGACCACCTGTCTTTAAAGACCACTTCCATGAAAGACCACCTGTCTTTAAAGACCACTCCCATTAAAGACCACTCCCATTAAAGACCACCTGTCTTTAAAGACCACTCCCATTAAAGACCACCTGTCTTTAAAGACCACTCCCATGAAAGACCACCTGTCTTTAAAGACCACTCCCATTAAAGACCACTCCCATTAAAGACCACCTGTCTTTAAAGACCACTCCCATGAAAGACCACCTGTCTTTAAAGACCACTCCCATTAAAGACCACTCCCATTAAAGACCACCTGTCTTTAAAGACCACTCCCATTAAAGACCACCTGTCTTTTAAAACCACATTCAGAAAATCCTTCAAATTAATTAAACCTCTGTTGAGAGACCACTTGTCTTGAGAGACCATATTTCAGTGGCAGATTGAGTGGTCTCTCAAGTCAGGTTTTCACTGTACTACTAAAAGTGTGTGTGAGTGTGTGTGGGGGGGGTGGGGGGGGTACCCATGGGCGAGTGGTAAGAACATCATCCTTTAAACCATGAACTTAGTCAGTGCAGGTTCGAGCTGTGCTGGAACCTAAGTTGATTACTCAGAAAAGTTTGCCTGTTTACCAATGGAACAGAAGGTTTCTTTACAAGTACATTGTACCAGGTCTCTCCTTCATCAATAAAAACTAGCTGCCAACATTTAACTGAAAACTCTAAACTGTGTCATAAGACACCATGTAAACAAGAGAGAAACATAAACATCTTATTTTACCCAATAAGTGCCCCTCCCCTAGAGTATACACATGTTGATTTACTCACCTTTTTTTTATTTACATACGATCAAGAATCATTTGTAGCCGTTGATGGGCAGATGTGACCAGAAAAATGTAACTGTTTATTTCTAGCAACAAAAGAACGTTGATAGGTGACCTCGGTATTACCTACAACAACTATACCACTGTGCCTTATAAAAGGATAACCGGTAACTGTTTGACATCAGTTTGACTCTTAATGGGTTCCAATAAATGTCCACCCCTTTCCCCATTTTTTCAGCATCCTCAACCCTTATAATAGGTTGATTATGGTAATTAAGAATTATTCAGTTATTTTATCACCAGCTGAAGACAAATGCCACACATTTTGATGTGTGCTATGCAATGATATAATTGTAGTTGTTTCTATGAGTAACGCCTGTCATGGCACAGGACCTTAATTTAGAGGGTCAGAGATCTGATCTAGATTTGGACCTGAACACCTAATTTTAAGACAATGCTGAAATGCTAGTGAAGCCACTAAAGCTTGTTGATTTTATAGTCCTGTTTCTGGCTGTTTATACCATATGCTCTCAGACTAGTGTATTGTGTATTTTGTTTCCAGGGCCACAAGTTCAGTTACATGTAAATATACAAAATGTTGGTAGTCTGACAGACTGAATTCTAATCATGGATAATGTATATAACAGACATTTAAAAGTTTTAGCTTATAAAAAGGTAGATTATGTAAATGTTCACATATATCTGATTTCAGTGGTGAAAATATTAGCATCAAGTTCTCACTTAACTCTTAACTCATTCACCACTAAAGACAAATTTGGACTTTAGTGTCCATTGTTCTTCAAGGGATAATGAGCTGATATTTACTGTAGTATTAAATATGAAAAATCTCAGCTCAGATACCAGAGTATAAATTTATAGGATGCCCACGATACAGATACAAATCTGGTAAAAATTGGACAAACATGGATCTCTGGAAATACAGAGGTTGGATCAGGTGCCACAGAATAGCAAGCATTCCCTGTCAATAGGTCACACCTGCCGTGAGTCCACAGTCAAGTCCAAACGAAACATGTGAGGAATGAATTCCCGCCACAACTGGCACAGATGTCTCAACAACCACTATCAAACAGGCAATTCAACATTTCACTTAGTGAAATAGAATAATCGCAAACAAGACTTTTATACCGACCATAAAATTTGTGGAACGTTGACATCAAACACAGTTTTCAATATCCCTCTGTCAGTAATTTGTCGGTGAATAGTTTACCTCTAGAGATCTGTATATGAAATGTTCATATGTTGAACTCGCCCTGGCATATCGGATCATTTGTGCAATATAAACTTCATATGCAGGTGATTGTTGGATATTACTACTTAAATATGGAAAATTTACGACAGGAATGCTGAAATTGTTGCGTTTGTCTTATAGCTTAGTTGCTAATTTCCTGTCTGTGTCTATAGTAAGTAAATTGTGTAAGTATGAAGCATGTGTGCTTGATTCTGTTGTATCTTAAATTTCTAGTTCACTGGGATATATCGCATTGACATATTGTATGAAAATTGTCATTATTAATTGACAAAACGTCGTTGATATCTTTGAATGTCAAATTAAAGGACACCGGTAGCTTTTTCTTCTTTTGATTCAGCAGTTTCTGAATGAAATCTGCTTCGTATGAATAAAGGAACAGGTCAGCCAATAAAGGGGAACAATTGGTTCCCATAGGAATGCCGACAGTTTGTTGAAAGACCACATCTCTGAACATTACAAATATATTGTCTATTAGAAATTCCAGCATCTTTTTTCATATTAATGGCAGTGTATTTATGTGTAGAATCAGAGTGGTATTTGACAAAATAAGTATCATGATAACCAATCACTAGATATTTAAATTTTCAGGCATCACTTTTAGTGAATAAACAGATGTCTATGATGCTAAAAAGTCTTTTAATATTTCATGTGGAATTGTTGTGTAAAGAGTAGAGAAGTAGTATGTTTTAATACTGTGAATTTGAGAAAAATTGTGTGCCTCGACACAAGTATGGATGAAGATGGGGTTAGTATGTGATATTTAAACATTGGGTTGTTCTGTACATGTATCTAACTTCTGATATATGATAAAATAACACTAGATAAACTCTTACAGAGACATAAAACAAATGTATTACAGGGACTTGTCAGGTATTCTTTTATTGTTTCCACAGGGTAATTAATCGACCCCATTCTCAATGCAAATAGCATGTGTTTTATCCCAATTTCATGAAAAAATTCCTCTGTGATTGTAGTAAAACAAATAACAGTAAATGCAGGGGGAAATGGATTTAGAAAAGAGAAACCAGATGAGTATGTTTAGATTCACATGTGTGCAAACTGTTTTTAAAAAATGAACACACACATTAAAAATAAAATTCCGAATTGTGTTGCCCTAATGACAATTTCCCAAAATTGATAGAAAAAGCCTACCTACATATACATTTACAACATACCTGTACATATATTAGAACATACACATACAACACACCTGTACACACATACACAACACACCTGAACACACATACACACACACCTGGGTTCCTTATCCATGTTATCAGAGTTTGTTGAGTTGAAATCCCAAGTCTGACCTTATTTATACACAACACTTAGATAACTATTGTTACTTATACGCAGGAGTACATATCACATGTACATCTGGGCTCTTTATCAAAGTTTTATGTGTAAAATTTCCAACTTGTACTACATACATGTACATATGTAGCACTTTGATAACTTTTGGTGCATGTGTACACATAAATACACACACCATACACACATCTTGGCTCATTTTCAGAGCTTGTATGTGTTAAATCTGAAATATATGTATAACACTACACTCTTATCATGTTTAAATACTTTTTTGATATATGTACAAATTTGCAATCTGGGCTCTAATTTTGTAAAATCTCAAACTTTATTTGAAGGGGTGGGGGCACAAGTTGTCAGAGCATATATCTTTGAATCATGAAGTCTCTCACTTCTATTCAGAACAGGATTAAAGGAGCATATGCTGTGTTTTCTCAAAAAAATTTGTTAATGTTAGCTAATGCCCCTTTAAGTCCTGTTGGAGTCTAAGCTGATTTTGTGAGAAAGTTTGCAGTGTGTGTTAACCTGGAAATGATCTTCCTGGATATACATTTTACTTTAACTTGGATTACAAATCCTGGGAAATCTTTTTTTTTAAATTATATGCTTTATATTCAGTGAAATTGATAGAAAAAAATGTTTTTTTTAGCATTTTAATTGGATGTCAAGCAGATAACATCCTAAACAAAGATTTCTAGCCCCAGTAATTGGTTCTGGCCTCTTAAAACTTGCTGCCACCATGCATGTACAATGTATTTTTATTATTGTGTTATATGCCAATAAAACAAACACATGTAATAGGTGGCGGAAAATGAGCAGGCAGACCGGGAATTGAACCCAGGACCTCCCAAAAACTTACAGGATGCTCTTATCAACTGAGGTATCTGGCATGGATCAACACACTTTGCACCACTACACTCCCCCCCCCCACCCCGACCCCCCTTCAACAAAATTTACAAATGTATGACCTCAGAAATCCACATGATTTATATAACTACACTATAGGGAGTTATTCAGTTAGGTGCCAGATGTACATGAAGCAGGTTGGGATAAATCAGAGCAGCTCTCATAACTTTCTCTGCTTGCCTGTGTGTAATAAAATAGGCAGTGGTTGATGTTAGCAAATTAATATCATGTAAATGTGCAATAATGATCAGCTGTAACATGTGTTCCTTGATGACTTGTATTTGATTACTGAGAAATGAAAAAAACGTCAACAGGTGCTTGTGCATTGAAAGTGCGATACATGTATTTCAGCTCTTTTATAAACAATGTATTACATATTAAATAAACTATATATCTCATAACACAACATGCATAATAAATAAAGCAATCCCAAAATTCAAAAAGTATTTGTTTGGCTGAAAGAAAATAAAACAATTTACATTTATTTTGTGAAAAATAACCATTACAAAAAACAAATTTATTTTTTTGATAAATCTTTATATTCCAGTACAAGAAACAACATATATATATGTATAGACATCATACAGTTCACCCCCCATATACATGTACCGCCATCTTTTGTTTTTCTTAATTTTGACAGTATAATTGGTTTGGCAATATATCAAGGTTGACTATTTTTGAGGTTTATAGTTTTCGAGGTGCAGTCGTTTTCAGGTCTTTAGTCCCTGCTGTATATCATCATATCCTGTTTACAACTCACTACCATAAATTCAGATATTTTGTCTGTTATTTAAGTTTTGACAATTTGGCCACTGTATGAAAATGATTAAAATTATTTAAATCATTCAGGTTTAGGCTACATTTTCGATGGCAAACAAAAATGGAAAATTCATAACGAGTATCATAAATGTGATATGAATGGAAACTCACGACAGATTCTTTTTATCATATGATCAAACATATGCAATTTAGAATCTATATTATCCTTTCTGTCGAGTTGACCAAAATTGTTCCAAATAGGTAAAATATTTGCGCATTATTAAAGAGATCAATGTATCACAGATTTTGTATCTTTATTTTTAATTTCATTAGCAAAATTACCATAATTTAAATACTATTTTTTTTTCACCAAATTTAACCCATTGTGAAGTAAAATTCCTAATTGAAAGGGTGCAGGACCCTTTCCCAAAAAGGGTCCATCAGCTCCTGATGTCTTAATCAAATATTGAGTTAGCAAGGATAGATTTTATTAAATTGTCCTCAGTTTTTTGCTCTAGAGGCAATTACTTAAGGACTTATGGCATAGATTTATGGTTACAATTTGTATTTGATAAAATGGGCGACTGGATTTGAAGCCGAGTGGCCTGTACAAATGTACATGTTTACTTGTTTATTATGAAACATCCATATGATAAACAATCACTAACACGACCTGTATCTAGATCTGGCAGTAGATGTTTTTTAAAAAAAAAATTTTCGTCTCTCAGACCATAATGGACTGGCCTAATGTACCAGAAAGAATGTTAACATGCTATAAAGATACTTTGAGGGGTTATAGCATTAATTAGTCCTTATAAACTGAATATTGACATTCTGTCATTCAAAGCAATGTATTTTTCCAAATACAGCTGCAATGTACCTTGGGAAAAAATAATAATTATTAAAATGCTGTTTTCCTATAGAAGTATAGTTTTTCATGAGATCTTGCACGTATTGTTCCTGAGGGCAGTATTTACAGGTGATACGTATGTCATGGAAGATTGATTACTTATAAATATACATAAGTCAAGTATTGCACTAGTATAAAACATGTAGTAATATTTGTTTAAGCCAGTTACATATTTAAGTTCCCACACGTTCTTCACTATTTAATTATGCTGAACTGTGTACAGTCAAACTTGCATTAAATACCACCTCTTCATAAAGGGCACCTGCGTACATGTATAAACGCCATGCAAACATAACCTTTGTTAACTTTTTTATAATAAATAAATCTCTGTAATAGTTTATAAAGGCCACCTGTCTAGAATGGCTACAGGGATTTTCCATACAACTGAAATATAGTTGATATTTATATAGGACTGAAATTTTAGGTCCTGTCCCCAATGCAAAAACAATGCATTTTTCCCCAATTTGTAGTCCAAATTTCTCAATTGAAGTCAAATACATGTACATGTAACCATGAATTTGAAGAGATCCTTGTATTTTCAGTTAGTTTTGTGTATTTCTTGATTTTCCTATCTCAATAAAACGTTGCTAAATTTACCTTTTTAAAAGGCCCACGGGCCCCGTTCCAAAAAAGTGTGGAAAATCCCTTGAGTGTCCTATAGAGACAAATTTGATGAATTGAAATTTGTACACCATGTATTAACATGTTGTTTAGTTTGAAACATTTGCTTCACAAGCCCATGGAGGGCAATCATTAAAATAAAATTATTAAAGTATATTTTCTCTAAACTGAATTTGGTTGCTTACAGTAGTAATCAAATGTATAATTATAACTATGAATCTGATTTGTAGAGAGTTTATTTTGACTATAATTATAAGAATGAATCTGATTAGTAGAGACTGAAAGATGTCTATTTTGAGTAAAATTATAAGAAAGAATTGGATTGGTAGAGTTTAAAGTCTCTTTGGAGTTTAATTATAAGAATGATTCTGATTGGTAGAGATCTATTTTGAGTACAGCATGTATAGTCTGGGTCACATTAGGTCATGAATATCCAAATGATTTTGTAAAGCAACCAATCGTTAAAATAAAAATATTTTTACTGATATAAGTAAAAAGCAAAGAAGTATATCCTATATTTTTTCTACATACTTTTTTCTTTGTTTGGTGGCTTCAGTTTTTTAAAATACTCTTCCTACGGGAAAAGTTGAGTTAACCATGCGATGTCAATGAATTGGGTCATGTGATTAATCATTAATATACTATTCTTGATAAAAGAGTTATATGAAGGGCAATAACTCTCAATATACTGTTGTCGTAAGGAATCTGTGATTGTGTATTAACAGCAACCTTTCCTTTCTCAATACAATACGATAATACTCGGAAAGTTCCGAAATCACATCTTTCGTACGATAATACTTAAAAAGTCTGATAACACGTATATCGGATGATTTCATCTAGTGTTAGCCTGGGATCCTGGCCCAATCAGTGAGCCAGGCTAAATAAGTATGACTAATAAATGTTTCCTTTCTTTCACTTCTGCTCTCAAACTTTGACAGATGGCTGCAATTACCTATATAATTTAAGTGGTAGGTATTAACCATTTTATTTAAATCAGCCAAAACCAGTGGACACAGCTAATGTGACTCAGACTATAGAATGTTTTATGATCTTTGTTCGAGAAAAGGCTAACAAATGATGTAGTTAGTACCATTTAAACAGCACTGAGCAGGGATAATATTTAAGGACAAGATTTAGGGTCAACCCCCTTCTGGTATACGATTTACTTACTGTAGTTTACTTTCATTTCACGTATACCACATTTTGCGTGGTCGTCTTCCTTGGACTTTTCGCGAATATCTGAATTCGCGTTTATAAACTAGAAAAACATTTGCATTTGCAACCTCAAATGTAACGTATCGATTATATTACGAGCGCAATTTTGAGTTGTTTTTTTTTTTAGTAAGAGTTATGTCCCTTGATGTTTGCAATTGTTTTATGTCCCTTTGTTGTTTGCATTGTTTTATTTTTCATTGAATATTTTGCGATATACCTAGGCTATTTATATATAGATAGGTGATTTCTAATGTCATTGTCGGACGATGATTTACTTTGTTTCTTTTCCATAAAGTCCACAGGTTGCAATTAGAGTCAATCACAAACATCTGGGTATGTGCATAAACTGTCACTGCAAAACGGCCTTACAATAAGATCTACAATCCCAAATGGACACTGCAGAAAAAAAACATTGTAAATCATCGTCCTCATCAGGACAGTGATACCCGCGAAATATTATTTTTAAATCATCAAATATATTCAGTGAAATTGGAAGAAACTAAAACAAAGACATGAATGGATAAAAAAATTGGGGAGGACTGATGGATGAGTAAAACATGTATGTTGTAGAAGCAACATACATGCCTGTAATCATCTTATTCGCGAAAGTTAGGTAATAATTGTGTATAGAATTACGAGATGAATTTGAATTCGTGTTCGAGGTGTCTCGCGGATTAACGCGAAATAAAAGTCATAGCAAAATAAAAGCAATCTACAGTAATGCATGTAAAAGTAGACCTATTACATGTATATAGTGACCAGTGACATTTACTAAACATGACTACATTTGGTATATACATAATTTACCTTCATGACATCATTCAGAACCAAAGTTTACTGTAATGTAATTCACATAATGTACGAATAATAATTTGTAGAAAGCATTAGCACTGAACATATATAAAATCTCAGATACCAAAGTATGAATCATCAGAATGTCCAGGGTACATATACAAATATGGTGAACATTGGACGAACATGGACCTCTTGAAATTCAGAGGTGAGATCAGGTGCCATGGAGGAATGAGCATCCCCTGGTCACACCCATTGTGAGTCAACAGTGCTCCAAATAAGCTGCATATTTCCGTATTTTACTCATAAAAAATAAATGGATACACAAGCAAATTTAAATCCAGGAGTAAGATACCCAATGCAAATTAAAACTGAAGAGTGAAATTAAACATATTGGATCGGAAATCTGTCAAGAGATAAAATATTCAGTTCACTTGTTCTGAATGGATCTTGGTCATAATGTGTGTTAAAGCTGTGTAGTGATAATGCAGTTAAGCTGACCCAAACTCAGATGTTTAAATTGTGGACTTACATTGTGCAGACAGTTAAATACAGATTAATTAATGGTAATTTAGCAACCAAACCTTCATAGTAAAATCAAACGCATATGACAAAAGAAATGGAAAATACCCACTCGACAGAAATTTTGTAGGTAAAAATATCCACTGGATTTGGAAATGATGGGTATTAAACCCAAGTGCTCAGAAAGTTATCTGGAGCACTGAGTCAACAGTCAAATTCAAATGAAATAGGCACAATTGGTACAGTCAACTCAACAACCACTATCAAACAGGTAACTCAACACATTAGTTATACATTCAGCCAATCAGGACAAGATTTAGAGTCAGTTTCACTAATGCTGTGGTTATCACATATTCATACATGTATCATTAGGGCAGTATCATCACATATACAGCACAGATACATGTATCATTAGGGCAATATCATCACATATACAGCACAGATACATGTATCATTAGGGCAATATCATCACATATACAGCACAGATACATGTATCATTAGGGCAATATCATCACATATACAGCACAGATACATGTATCATTAGGGCAATATCATCACATATACAGCACAGATACATTTATCATTAGGGCAATATCATCACATATACAGCACAGATACATGTATCATTAGGGCAATATCATCACATATACAGCACAGATACATGTACAGGCCTTTTTAAAGATACAATATCAACATCTTTTGTTGGACTACAGTAAAGCCTGCTATAGCAGCCACCTCTATATAAGGATTACCTGTTTATAAAGGCCAGTTTTATCAAGTCCCTTGACTGCATACTTCAACTAAATTTTCACCTGTGTATAAGGGTCACCTGCACATAAAGGTCAATATTTTCTGGTCCCTTGGGTGGCCCCTCTATACAGGTTTCATTGTATTTTAAAAATTGGCCTCTCTTGTTTAGCTCCTTTTGGATTATTGTTCGGTTGCTTTTTTCCTTTTGTTCAGTTGCTTTTTTCCTTTTGTTCAGTTGCTTTTAGCCTTTGACTCCTATTTTGTGACTTAAATGTTCCTCTCTTTAAGTTTCTTTTGGCCTCTTATCAAGCCACTATTGGCCTTTTTTATGTTGCTTTTGACCCCTTGTTAGACCCCCTCTTGGTTTCTTGTTCAGTTTCCTTTGACTTCTTGTTAAATCTTTCTTGTCCTTATATTGTAACTTTTTGTTACATTTTTAAAGTTAGCCTCTATTAAGTTCCGTTTAGCCTCTTCCTGAGTCTCTGTTGACCTCTGACATGTTAAGCAGAGTACAAAGCTTCATGTGTCTATCATAAGGCTTTGTTTTAGCTCAATGATCCACATAAATGACCTACATTTGTTGTCATATTTATTTATCATATACAACAAAAATATTGAATTACAGATTTAAAGATGTAATTAACAAATGTATAAACATGATAAGCTGTGTTTTTTGTTTAAAAAAAAAAAGAAAAAAAATCATTTATTTGTTAGCTCGCCTTTTCAGAAAAAGGAAGAGCTATTGCTGTCACTGCTTCGGCATCGGCGTTGTCCTTTTTCTGTGTTAAGCTTTTTGTTTCAGTCCACTGTGGGCAAAGTACTGCAGCTACAGCCATGGAACTTCACATGCACATTGTCTAGGGTCATTTACTCAACAGTGCAGGGGGATGCTGGTTGCTGTGGGCTAATTTTGATCCAAATTTTTACCTCGCCTAGAATTACTATTTACTATATGAATAGTACTGCATTAAGCTTTCTGTTTTAGTCTTTTGTGGGCAAAGTACTGCAGCTACAGCCATGAAACTTACTTACATGAAACTACTCCTTACATGTACTTTCTCAAAATATATAGGATAATAAGACTTTTTATGCCTGTGTGTAGCTCCTACATGTATTTGTCATTTTACATCAAGTACAAGTAGTTGAAATAGGAAAAAAATCGAAATGCCTCTTCAGCTTCATTTAATAGTCTGAGTGCTTCACCAACATAGCCAGAAGATTTAATTCAGATTATAAATAGATATGCACCCACAAGTTCTAGTACATAAAAATCACATCACTAGAATCAGATAGGATATTAATTTTATTTCTGTATTTCTATATCCTTCATGATGGCTTGAAGTATCCCTGAGGATAAATGAAATCAGTAATCTAAAAGTTTATCATGGTTCACTTTAGTTGATAGAATTTTGTCATTTTCGGGTTTAACCAGCAGCAAGCTTTGTTTTAGTCACATGATTTGGGATCATCATATGTTATATTGAGACCCTAATACATGTACGTGTGCTTCTTATTACAGAATGTATGTCAGGTGAAAGTTTTCATGTATCAGATAGCTGGTCTGAATGACCAATAGTTTTTATGGATTATGTAATAATAACCTATTATGGGTTTACTTCGACTTTTCATCGAGGGCTATCCTGTTAGCAGTGAAGAGGTCATGGAGGTTGCATTTGTAAAATATAGTCCAACTCAAGAACTCAACTTTTACAGAAAAGTCAGATATTTGGTGTAAATGAAATTAAATCCAGTTTGAGTAATCATTAAATGAAATACCACATGATTCTACTTAAATTTAAGTAGGCTTCATAGATGCTCACGTTTTATTTTGAAATGAGTGTTAATGCATGACAGACAATATTTAAAGTTGGTGCGGAAGATGCAACAAATAAAATTTAGAATGTTAATTTTGAATTTATTTAGAGGCTGGAAATTGAAGTTTTTTTTGTTTGTTTTAAGATCTACATTTATGTGATTTATTTTCATTTCTTATATGTTAGATAGAAGTAGTTTTAATCCCATGGCTATTTTGCCAAAATAACAACCCATTTCAGTACTTTCAGTACTTTGATTCATTTTTGGCAATCCAGATAATACTTATAAGTGTAAATTATGTTCCTACATGTATCTTCAAAACTGCATGGTTTGACGGTCCAGAAAGGTGATGTTATCAAACATAACCATGTAGCCTCAGTGATATGTGCAACATGTAAAACTGGGAAAATGAGTAAATAAATGAATAGACAATAATTAATTGTCAACTGCATTTCATTAGAATTATATATACAGGTGACTCTCGATATCTCGAAGTCCACAGGACCACTGAAAAACTTCGAGGTTTCAAGAGTTTGAGGTTTAGAGAGTGAAATATAAAGGAATATACAAATCGGGACTATGAATCAACTTTGATGTTTCAAGAACTTCGAGTTTTAGACCTATGTACATTCACAATGGATTCCTCTTAATTGCATAGCCAAAATGTTCAGAGAAAATTATGCAAAAAAACAGGAATATACAATTAACAGGAATTAGTGTATTTTAGGGAACAATGATGATTCATGTTGATCTAGTCCTTTCATTTGTATATATGATGTTATTGCAAACATCTTACAATGTATGTACACTAGCAATGCATTCTCATTAAAAATTGGGATAAAATTGTAAAATGATATCATAAAAGCAAAATTTTCATAAAACATAGTTTGGTATGTCCTCATTTCTAGTAAAATAGTATTTCCACATATAACTTTTTACCATAATCAGTACAATTTTCCCCATTTATGGTAAATGTTTTATGCAATTAACAGGAATTCTTGGTTTAATCTATATTCAATTAAAAGAAATATTTAACATATAAGAGAGAGGAAATAGTTTTGTGTTTTGAGATCTTATGCAACTAACAGGAATTTGCAATTATCAGGTATGCAAATAAGTGGAATTAACTACATATATATACATATATATATATATATATATATATATATATATATATATATATATATATCACATTCTCTCCCTCTCTTTCTCTCTAATTCTCCCTCTCTTTCTCTCTAATTCTCTCTTTCTTTCTTTCCTCTCTCTTATTCTCTCTCAGATTCTGTCTCATTCTCTATTTTTCTCATTCCCCCTTGTTCTCTCTCTCTTATTCTCTCTCTCTCTCTCTCTCTCTCTCTCTCTCTCTCTCTCTCTCTCTCTCTCTCTCTCTCTCTCTCTCTCTCTCTCTCTCTCTCTCTCTCTCTCTCTCTCTCTCTCTCTCCATAATCAAACACCAATTTGTTATTCTGTATGATCTTTATTCTTACTTCAATATCTTCTACTGAAAAAGTAGTCATTACCTTTGATAGTAAGCATGTAAACGACAAAAACGATAAAAGCCTTTTGATCTTTCATTTTTTTATTCACCACACAGGTAACAGATGCAGTAAATTTGTCATAATGTTTTATAATAACATTGGATATATAACTTTGTTCAATGCACTAAGTTCTAATGCTTATAAAACTGAAATACATATACTGGGAACTAAATACAGCAAATACAAAGTACATTGTACTATAAAATGGATAACTACAGTCTGAGCCAAGTTTGCCGGGTCCGCTGGTTTTGGCTGATTAAAATACATGTGAAATGGTTGATACCTACAACTTAAATTTAACGTATCAGTATCCTATGCATACTGAATAATTTATCCATGCCCAAGACAAATAAAAATTAATCTGTTTTATACTTGATGTAAAAACTCAAATATCCACTAGGGTAATTTTACATTGGTAATGGCAGCCATCTGTCGAAGTTTGAGGGCGGAAGTGAAAGAAAGGGAACGTTTATTGGTCATATTGATTGATCTCACTGATTGACGAAGTATGATTGGACCAGGATCACAGGCTAACACTAGATGAAATCATTGGATAGACGTGTTTTCAGAAATTTTCTAGTATTATCGTAGGAAAGAAGTGGTTTTAAATCGTGTTTAGATAATATGAACAGTACATATATATATATATACTGTGGTCAACATCAGGAAGTCCAGGGACAATTATATTCAAATTTGTTGACTTTTGTATAATAAATGTATATGTACCAATATTTCAGCCTAAATTTTTAATGTTTTCATCAGGAAGTTGTTTAAATTCAGTTGAGTTAGACATGTAAGAGTATGTACATGTATAATCAAGTTTGTTAGACTGGTGTTAGATTTCACTCGCTCTTCATTCATAGTTCACTCTTTATTCATCTTGTGACAGATGAATTATTAGGCATGGTAATGATGATGTTTTCTGTTAAGATAAACCTTCATATGTACGAGGTACATGTATATGCAAGTACATATTTAAAATCAGATATCCAATGTTGTGTCATAATCAGATACCCAATGTTGTGTCATAATCAGATACTCAATGTTGTGTCATAATCAGATACACAATGTTGTGTCATAATCAGACATCCAATGTTGTGTCATAATCAGATAACCAATGTTGTGTCATAATCAGACATCCATTGTTATGTCATAATCAGACATCCAATGTTGTGTCATAATCAGATACACAATGTTGTGTCATAATCAGATTCACAAAGTTGTGTCATAATCAGATACTCAATGTTTTGTCATAATCAGATACATGTAGGTAAGCCAGGCCACATCAAACATATTTTTGGTTATTTTTTACCTTTTTAGGTTATCTAAAATGAGCACCATAGTTATTATGTTTTTGTACATGGAACTTAGAATGTACATACATGTACTGTCTGTATATGTAACTACAAATGTATTGTACAGCACTATAGTAAAATCCATATAACCTAGTGGGGTGGAGTCTTGTAAACAACTTTTTAACTTTTTAACGAGTTTAAATTTTGGGTAATAAAGCATAACATCAAAATTATGGTACACTGACTAGAGTAATCATTTCTACTTGATGTACTTGTCACCATACATAAGAGATTATCCTGTGAGGAGTGTAACGTTTTTCCTGTGCCGAAAAGGGAGTAGAATGATGTGTATGATACGTTGATAATCAAAAGGTTACCCCGCCCTGCCATCTTATGTGAATCAGACAATAGGAACAGTGTCAAATTTACTGTGCTGTTGATGAGTAAGTGATAATCACACGAATTATCTGGTAATTATCACAAGCATTTCGATCCAAAATGGCCGATTTTTTTCGATAGATAATGACAGTATTGATGTCTGAACTGAAATGATCTCATTTTGTATTGTAGGTAATACATGAGACAGGTGAGGCCCTTGTCAGCTACAGCCCCACGGAGACTTCGCCACCTATATTAGCGGAGAAAATTGATGACATGGGATTTCCCACCAAGGTGAAGGCTGTTCACCCTACAACAGGGGAAGTCAATATAGAACTGCAGACGATGTTAAGATCTGATGAGGCGGTGATCAGTGTTGGAGGAATGACATGTATGTCTTGTGTCAAATCCATAGAGGAAAACATTTCCAAGATTAATGGCGTAGTCAAAATTTCTGTCTCGTTAGAAAGAAATCAGGCTATCGTTAAGTTTTATCCCAATAAAATTTCGGCTGAGAAAGTGGCCGAGGCCATTGATGATATGGGATTTGATGCTTCCTTAGTTCCCAAGGAAAACTGTCTGATCACCAGAGTTCATGTCGAGGGTATGACATGCCAGTCCTGTGTCAAAAATATTGAGGCCAACATATCGGACAAACCGGGAGTGAAGGAAATTCAGGTATCGCTAAGTGACAAGGAAGCCTTCATTATATATGATCCTGGAAAGACTGATCCGGAAACACTAAGGGATCAAATCGATGATATGGGATTTGATGCCAGTTTTTTGAAGGAGTCTTCAGTAGAGTTGGAATTTGATAGACTAGCTTCCAGACAAAGTTCCAATAGATCCATGTGCTTAAATTCCGAGTGTCAGATATCAATCACAGGAATGACATGTAATTCTTGTGTCCAGAACATAGAATCTAACATAGCTGGGAAACCAGGAATTAAGTCCATAAAAGTCTCGCTGGAAAAGGAAACAGGAACGGTGCAATATGACCCGTCGGTAACCAATCCAGATCAGATTGCGGAACTGATTGATGACATGGGATTTGACGCTAAGTCCCTGGGTGAGGGAGTCACCATGGAACCCTCGGAGATGGTTGTGATAAATATTCAAGGAATGACTTGTAACTCTTGTGTACAGAGCATAGAAGGTAAAATAAAGGAGCATCCGGGAGTGAAGTCCATAAAAGTGTCGCTGGCAGACCAAAACGGGGAAATAGAGTACTATCCAAATAGGGTGACTCCGACTGCTTTAAGGGACACAATTGATGACATGGGATTTGATGCTTCATTACCAGGTACAGTATAGTGGTAAAGGTTTAGGGATGCATACAAGTCATGTTCATGTATCTACCTGTGGGTGTACTGTTGTACCTCACCTAAAACCCACCTCGCTTAGGAGGCCACCTCGGAAACCATCAACTTTTTGTATATAGGCACAAGCATTTAAGGAAAGATGAAAATAGTATGCTTGACCTACAGCACCAACAGCGTGGCTCCCATGCATGATGCCCTAACTACTCGGTCATCTGTGCATTCACATTAACAAATATTTTTATAGCGATGTTTAGGGTTCTGACATGATAGCTCTGTCGCAGAGATAGAATTGAAAGATGTTATCCCATGTAAATGTCAATCGATCAGAAGAGTGGAGAGGGAAAAGTTGAACATGGACCTAATTTGTAGAAATTGGATACTTTTTGTATGCATTAATATATTAGTATACAAAATTTTACAAAGATTATTGTGGTAAATTTTCAAGGTCAGAGGTCATGAAAATCTTTAAAAACTGTTATATTCATTTGTAATGCTCGTTTTTGTTAATGGAAAATACAAATTATGTAATGTTGTGTTTAATGGCATGCATTTTACTGTCAATAATAATCTAATGAAAATTCCTTCTCAGAGCCCCTTACATTTTGACTTAACTCATTCACCCCTAAAAACACATTTGGACTGGTCTAAATCATTGATATACAGAAGGGTCCATTTGTTTTTCAGAGGTTGATTACCGTAGTTAATGACATAAACATGATAAATTGGAAACCTGAGTCACAAAACACATCAGAAAGTTCACATTCTGACTGCAACCAGTCATAGAGTCAACTTATATCACAACTACAATAAAAGGGAAACCAGTCACAAACTCCTTAAAAAGTTCACATTCTGACTGCAGCCAGTCATAAAGTCAACTTATATCTGAGAATAGATTACTGTCTTTATCCTAGTAAATAGACCCACCCCCTTAGTAATTGTCAGGTATATTATGGTTTTAAACTACAATTATTATACGAATTTGAGGTCACTTAGCTTTTAAACCCTTATATACAACTGATACATGCATTGTACATTGTACATGTACTTCTGAGAACAATTAACTGACATTACAATATATAACATGTGATATATGACACAGCTGTCAATCAAACAAATTTATATGTATACATGTAAATGATTTTAATGGCTTGCAGTAGACCATGACAAAATTACCTGTGTATATGTAATATAGTACTGTGATAAAAAGTTCAGAGATATATGACAGAATTATAGCCAGTGTGTGTGTACACATGTTAGGGTTAGGGTTGTGTGTGTGTGTGTGTGTGTGTGTGTGTGTGTGTGTGTGTGTGTGTGAATCTGTCTGTCTCATTCTTTTTGTTTTATCGTATATGTGTATAAATTTTGCTCTTACTAAAATTATGTCTAATGAAAATTAGATAAAGTTTTTAAAGTTATCACACGTAGATTGTCATTGATTTTTAGGGTATTTTGCTATCTAGATGAAGTGCAGTTATACTTCATAAGGCAAACTTAGTCACATAGCCTCATAGGTAATTTACTGCAATCCATTGCAGTTCACGCATCACATGAACACAGTCAGTAACAGACTGAAATAAGTTACCTGGCTGAAGATCCTGGAGACCAGTTTCTGTTTTTTCTACATTCTGTTTTTAGTTACAAAAATCCTGTAGTTAGAAGTAGTTTTGACTGAAATTATGAATACATGTATCAAAAACATTTGCTCGATATCACTTGACTGAACCACCTAAGAAGTCCAGACTCAAAATTTGTTTAAAGGCAGTTTTGCCTACTTACATTGTACAGTATATCCGGAAATTTTGACTGCTGTTGAATTTTTGCCATTTTCGTCCTTAGGTGAGAGGGCGAACTTAAAATGAAAGCAAAATTGTCAAGCTAAATAATTGAAGCACAGGCATCCATAAAATTATGAAGATTAAGGGCCAATTTAAGATGGGATGAAATGTTTTATATTGTAAAAGAGCGAAAATAACCTGGGGCAAAAATTTCTATATATACAGTATTTTTAGCAAGGCTTTGCCAATCGAGAAAGCTGTCTATAGTCACAGGGCACTTCTTTACAATCAGCTTTTTGAGCGTGTGGTCCTTGCATCAGCACCAGCGCAAAGACTTTTATAAAAGTTTTCATTATTAACTGTTGTAAGTGAGTTTTAACATGTTTAAAGAAGCAAAGAAAGACCTATTTACTTTCCATAGGAGCAAAATAACAGTATAGTCAGTCCGATACAAGTGTAAGTTTTCGGATTAATACCGTATTCGACCCATTAAGCACCCAGGGGGCTACAAAAAGTGTAGTCACCAGTGTTCCCTAGAAATTGTAGACAGTTATGGTAATTATGCTAATGCTACCTTTATGAATAAATTATGAGATCACACCCATTTATAAATATTTTTTCTCCACAGAAACGGCAACTACTAAGCTATCCGCTGAGCCAGGTGTTTCCCGTTCGGCCAGCTTTCAGGTAAACAATCCGAGTGGTGTGTCTATCAGTGCAGGAAGAGGCGTTGTGTCGTTTCATAAGACGGTGGACGTGGCTGATGATGACATGGAGAAGTGTTATCTCAAAGTGACCGGAATGACTTGTGCTTCCTGTGTTTCCACCATCGAAAAAAATTTGATGAAGGAAGAAGGTGAGATGCAGCTTTATTTTTGAAGATGTTTGCCACAGATTTGGGCAGCACTTTATGTATGTAACTCGCATTTTAGACCAGAAGTTTTCAGTCTATTGATAAATATATAATAAGTACAGAACCTCACTTACGAAACCACCTCACAGCATGCACAGATCAGACCACTTTGAGTCAGGTGGTCTAAATAGCGAGGTTCCACGTTACTATGTTTCTAATGTATTTTGCAGTATGCGATCTGTTTTAGGCTTTCAATACAGGTATACCAGTATGAACTGAAAGCTTTAACGTAACATTACAATGTGTTCTGTGTTCTAGGTATTCAATACATACTGATACTTGTAGCTTTCATGTAAAATACAGTTTGCTGTCTGCTTTACGTATTCAGTACTGCTGTGTACTGAAAACTGTCGTCTAACATTGCAATATGTTTACTGTTTTAGGTATTCAATACGTACTTGTAGCTTTAATGGCCCAGAAAGCCGAGGTGAAATATGATCCGGAGTATATATTACCATCACAAATAGCAAATAAAATATGCAATATAGGGTTCAACGCAACTGTGATAGAGAGTGATGCAATGGGACAAGGCTCAGTGGAACTCATGGTTTGTTTACATTTTTAAGAATCTGTCATATTAATGTTTCGATCTGAATATATATAGTTTAGATGCTGTCATATTGCAATACAAATGTAATAAGATAAACTGTATTAATTATGTCAGTGTCATTGACTGACAGATACTGACAAGGATAAGATAAACTGTATTAAAAATTGACTGACAGATATTGCTATACAGACAAGCACAAGGTTTACTGTATTGTCATGGTCTGACAAGTATTGTCATACTGACAAGTATTAAGTTTGCTATATTGTCATTGACAAGTATTGTCATACTGACATGGATTAGGTTTGCTATATTATCATTGACTGACAAGTATTGTCATACTGACAAGTATTAAGTTTGCTATATTGTCATTGACAATTATTGTCATACTGACATGGATTAGGTTTGCTATATTATCATTGACTGACAAGTATTGTCATACTGACATGGATTAGGTTTGCTATATTATCATTGACTGACAAGTATTGTCATACTATCAGGTATTATCATACTGATAAGTATTACATTTGCTGTATTGTCATTGACTGTCAAGTATGATCATACTGATAAGTATTACATTTGCTGTATTGTCATTGACTGTCAAGTATGATCATACTGATAAGTATTACATTTGCTGTATTGTCATTGACTGTCAAGTATGATCATACTGATAAGTATTACATTTGCTGTATTGTCATTGACTGTCAAGTATGATCATACTGATAAGTATTACATTTGCTGTATTGTCATTGACTGTCAAGTATTGTCATACTGACAAAGAATAGGTTTGCTGTATTGTCATTTTCATTGACATTTTAGGGCCTCACTTCCTGTCAGTGCAAGTTATGAACTCTGCTGGAATCTAAGCTTATTTTTGTTAGAAAGTTTGCCTGTTTACTTTTGTTTCTTCATGTTCTTCCCGGGAACTTTGTAACCAGGTTCTGTCCTCTACTGTTAAAAACTGGCTGTCACCATGTCTGAGTGTGGCGTAGAACACCATTCATAATTCAAAGTCATTGACATTTCTGTTATGTGGCGCTAGGTAATTTGTTGTTTGTGAAAATGTATACAGTTCACCCCCGACATACCGCCCCAGTTATAACTCTTACGTGTAACCCACATAACGCCTGTATTTCTTGAAGAACAAATTTCCTTCCATATAATTCCCCCGTTATAATGCCTAAACCCACATACCACCATCTGCCACTGATTCTCCTGTACATGCCAATGATTCTCCTGTACAATTATTTATTTATACATGTTAAATCCCTCGACCGTATCGCCAGACCAGGTGAATAAAACTGTTAGCCAACAGTCACTTGTTTACTTAGACATATTACAACCATGAAGGGAGATAACTCAAATATTGAATGTCATTAACTGGTATCCGGTTGTATAGACAAAGTGTAGTAGCAGGGCTCAACATTAACTTTAAAAAGAACTAGACCAGTCGGACCAGTACCAGAAAATTTTACTAGACCTGACCTCAACATCACTAGACCTGACCTCGGTTACATCATATCTATCGATATCTCTCTTCCAGAGTTTCATATCCTACCTAATTAGGGTACGCTGCATCTAAGGGTATAATGAAAACACTATATTTTAATTTTTAATAAGTGGTAAAATATAGCTCACATATTAATTTCATAAATTGCCCGACGAACTCAACGGGCAGAGGACTTGTGCATATCTATGTCTCGGTTTTAGCTATTGCCACACCATTAAATGCTATTTACTGCTTTAACTGATTTTTTTGATAACATAAAAACAAATAAGAACAGAAAGAAATTAATGAATTATTTCATGATTGAAATAATTCCATATAATCTCTAGAGTACTCAAGCCTACTAATTCTAATAAGTAGGACTGGAATACAAGTATATGTATTTTGTTACAGTATAAAACATACATGTCATTTCTGAGAGGTGCAAGTAAATTATCCTCAATTTGTACACTGTATTCATGCTGAATGTTCCAATGATTTATAATTTTATCAAGAACAAAATAAAACCTGAATAGACAGTTAGCTTGAATGCTTTGACAATTTATTTATAGAAGTCAAGAAACAAGTATGTATGTAAGTTTGAAATTTTCTTTTATGCCTAATTATTGTAAAATAAATTCTGATTTCTGTTCTGCCCTATGATTTCTTTGATACACCTTCATCTCTAGTTATGCCTCCACTACTATAAAGAAGCCGTTGTCAGTCACTCAGTGTAAACAGATATCGATAGTTATCGTAAGTTGATCTGCTTTATTAGAGATATCGTGACTCAGTTCAAACAAAACTATCAAAAAAGAAACGTACCATTCTATATGCCCGGTTAAATTAAAATATGCCTAGGCTAGGCTAGTGAAGCTGCACACACTGATGATTTTATGACCGATGCTTTCAGTTTCACTTTCAATCTGAATTTTTGCGGGTCCATAGAATTACCGAAAAGACGCCAATTACCGGAATGACGGGACATGTAACTGAATTGAAGCTCCTTTCCATCGTAATGATAATTTTGTGGAATAATTTACTTTTAAATGTTAATAATATAGGTTTTACATTAAATGAAATGATATTTTGTCGGTATTGTCCTCGTTTTTACCGATCTAGCTCTTCATATTTAAGCCATATCAGTACTAGTGTGATATTGAACCCGACGTAACTACTCGTACAATTTGTAGCAGAATTCCTAGAACACTGTTTCCCTTCTCACATTGAAATAGTTTATTCTTCTTAGTTGTATATAAATAATCTAAAAATGATGAAAACATCATCTGATGTGTCATTCCAGTGGCTTTATGCGTCAACCTGGTAATATTACTATTTTTCCGGTTATTTTATATACCAATCTCTCACCAGAGGGCATATTACATTATATGGCGACAAAATTGACGAAATGAAAGTAAGTCTATACGGCACGAAATATCAGCGACATATCAGCGACGTAATGTAAATAAATTACAAAAAGAAGAAAATGGTTTTCCACAACATTTTTTTAAATAATAGATCTTCAGTGTACTGAAGTGATATTTTTATCCCAACCAGTCGGGCTACTTTGACACAAATTAACTAGACCAGACCAATATATTACTAGTCAGGGTCGGTCGGACATGCCTTAGTGTTGAGCCCTGAGTAGTCAGACGGGGACCAGCTTACGAGTGTCTTGCTTCTGTGAGAGTTGGAAAAAATCAACATGTGTGTTTACACAGCAATTATCACATGTCAAGAAATAATTATGAGTAGATGGGATATATAAACCTAAAGCCTTTGTATTACTGACTGGTAAAGATTTATTTAAAAAAAAAATGATGAAAGTTAACATTAGAAATGTTTCTGGTTAATGTTAGAAACAGATCTAGATTT
>BROG01000681.1:282500-310000 GCA_030159075.1 Atrina japonica | reverse complement strand
GTATACAATTTTAGAGAGAAGTAAATTTAGCAATTTTATGATTAAAACAAAATAATTCTTACCTACGATGAGGATTGAGTATTATCAAAGTTCACGCCAGGTGTATCTTGTATCATTTGCAGTATCATTGTTCTATTGTAACACACCTCTATTACTGAAAACGAAAAAAAATGTTTGGAAATTTGCATCCTCACTTTAAAAGGCACAAGGGTGCAAGGGTGGTAATAACTGATAATCTGAAATTTTGCAGCTATCATTTTCCTTATTTAAACTCCTACATTAAATTCTTTATTCTTTATTGCAGTTTATTGGTGGGAGATATTTCTATATTCAAGCATACAAGGCTCTGAAACATGGAGCAGCAAATATGGACGTGTTGGTTGTCTTAGCAACCACCATATCTTACTTCTATTCTGTCACCGTTGTCGTAGTTGACATGGTGTTAGAGGAACCAGTCAGTCCCGTCACATTTTTCGAAACGACGCCCATGTTGATGGTGTTTATTTCCTTAGGCCGATGGCTGGAGCATATTGCCAAGGTAAAATTACAGTAAAACATGCTTTAGCGACCACCTGTGTATAAAGACTATCTGGTCATAAAGACCTTTTTATGCTGTCCCATTTGTGTACAAATTAACCTCTATATAAAGACCACCTCCCTATAAAGACAGGATTTCTTATGTCCCTAAGGAGGTCGTTATATACAAGTTTCACTGTATTCATGACTGATATGAAGTATTTCTCCAAATACAAATTATTCCTCCCTTTTCAATGTTTTATTGCAACATTATTTCATTATATTTTCCTATTTACAACACTCAAAAGTCGCATCTTCCTAGTTTTCACATTTTTGATATATTTTATGTCGTCCTTGACATTTTTCATTTGCTTTGTTGCCTAACAGTCACTATTTTTGATAAATGGTAAGCATGTGATAAATATGTAGTGCATCTAAGTGAAAGTGGAAAATTTTGCCCCTGGTTATTTTGCAGTTTTTCGACAGAAAACATATTAAACATATTGTCTTAAATTTGCCCTAAATAGCCAGTCTCATGGATGACATATATATCCAAGCTTCAGTCAGTTAGCTGGAAAATTTCGCTTCCATTACTAGTTCTGCCTCTCATCTAAGAACAAAATTGGCGAAAATTAAACAGGAGGGAAAAATACCAGATCTACACAGTAGTTCCGAACTGGTAAATTCAGAGTTTGGTTGGGGGGGGGGGGGGGGGGGGTAATAAAAGTTTTGTCTGTGTTAGTTTATCAATATTTATCATATTTATTTATTCATGCAACAGCTTCATTACAGGAAACATATAATCTTCGTTTGCTCTGTTATTGACTGTCTGACAGATGGTCTCTTCCCATGGTACATGTTGTAACCAGGCCATCAACTCATAAAAGGTTGTAAATCGGGGAAAATGTTATAAACCCAATACTACGATTACCGGCCATTTCAAAAAATCATTTCCAATTACCGATTTACGACAAAAATTTAGTCGGTAATTTCCCACTGGGTCTAGGCAGTCGTAAATCTTAAAATTTTGTTTTCATCAAGATCACATGAAATATTTTGAGAAATTGTTTGAAATGATGGACAAAATGACTTTGTTTGATGAGTTAGAGGGACATTGGACTGGTAGGAGACCCAGGGTCTTCCAATACAGACATACCACTTACCTCCCTTTGATTGTATAAAATAAGGGACTGTATAACAGATCACATACATCGTGTTCCTAAATTATAAATTTCAAGATTATGGACCGATTTTGCCTTTTGCCCCACAAGACAATCATCATTATCGACTCACCTACAAGTCATTCCACCTTTTCTATTCATTGAACAATATAAAAAATATCTTTTAGCATTTGTATTCTACATACTAAAAAATCAATAGTCGTAAGAAGTTCCAACTTGCTTTATGAAACGTCATAAACATTGTCGGTGAATGGTCATAAAACTAATCGTAAAATCGTAAAATTTCCGACCTTTTATGAAACGATGACCAGGTTCTCTTCTCCTTCATTTTGAAAAAACTTGGGCTCCACCTTGTGACCGAAAAATTGTTTGAGTATAAAAATAACAAGGAAACAAATATGAATGATACTATATCAGTGTATATTTGATCATTTAGGGGAAGACATCAGAAGCACTGGCCAAATTAATGTCACTGCAGGCATCAGAAGCTGTACTGTGTGAAGTGGACAAGGAATTAAACATACTTAACGAACAAACAATCAATGTTGATCTAGTCCATAGAGGAGATGTCTTAAAGGTCAATATTATTGTTATCATTGTACATGTTAACTGGTATTTTGTACTATGCTCTTTTGGTAAGGAGGTAAAAAAAGAGATGTATATATGAACAATCTTAAAAGCTTTGTTAAAATGGTATTGTTGTTTTTAGGACGATTTATTTGAACTACAGTAAAACCTGTGTTTAGCGGACAATTGCCGGACACATCGAATTGTCTATTATAGAGAGGTGTCTGCTGAATGAAGGATGACCGTTCACTGCTAAAACATTCATATGACTATAATCAACACAAATTGTTCTTGTAATCAACTGTTACAATGTAATGCAAGGAAAAAAATATCTAACAAAAAACACAAGATAAAAGATTGTAGGAGTATTTCTCAAATCAAAGTCAGGACATATAACTTAGTGAGAAATTCCCTGTGGCAATGGAACTTGGTCATAAGTAGACTGTCTGCTAATTCAAGGTAAAAAATACAGAAATTATGCATATTGGGGCCAACAACTTTGTCCGTTATCCAGTTAAGGGAGGTGTCCATCTATTTAAGACAGATTCTAGTAAAATGTTGTTGTTGGAGGGTGCCTGCTGAATTAAGGTGTCCGTTATGACAAGTTTTACTTTATATTCATTATAACTGATTGAAATAGATTTAATTAAAAACAAGTAATAATCAGTGATCTATTTTTGTTGTAAAATAACATCTTTGAAGATGTTGTTTCTTAGAAATCTTTACTTCATTAATCTGGTTTCCTGTTAACATTACTCTACCTTCAAAATAACCTGCCTTATTTGTAAGCAGTCTTTTTAGGTAGATAGTTGTTTTTGTCAATTCATACATCTATTTGATATGCTCCTGGTGGGGGGGCTATTAATTCTTCTAATTAGCCTTGTTGATAATGCTTCAGCCCCCCCCCCCCCCCCCAACACACACACACTTATATACAAACCTTGATGATCTTATAATTTTTGTCTCATAACTCACTTCATAGATTTCCTTACTACAGGTTGTACCAGGTGAGAAAATACCTGTGGATGCAAAGGTTCTGGATGGAACTTCCACCTGTGATGAATCACTTATCACTGGAGAAGCCATGCCTGTTGTAAAGAAACCAGGTAAACTTCTTGAATTTTGAAATTTTAATTGTGGCATAGGCATTACTGTCAGAATCTATAAAAGTCTTTGATACACTGATGTATACATTATCAACTTAATCGTATTACACATATGTACATGTCTATAGAAAAGACTCCAATTACATGAATTCTATATACATTTCTGATATTATTTAATCCGTCTTTGAAAAAGTGGGCTGTCATGATAACAAAATGACTGCTGTGTGAATATGATCATATGATCATATGTGGTCAGTGATAAAAGTTGTACATCAAAATGTGGGACGTTAAAGAACAATAAACAAACAAACAAACATGTACATCAAAAGAATTTATATTTGTAATCTTGGTAAAAGATTTATGCATTTATATAAAATTTTACATTTCCCGCAGCTGTTTCCCCATAGACTCGGTGTTAATCTAGACAACATTCACATCAGCTATAAATGAAGTTCCTCATGTGACGTCACACAAATGTATAGTTTCATTTATAACATGACGTCACACCAAGATATTTCATTCAGAAAAACTCTATAATTTACTGTTATACGTTGAACTTTGCTGTTCACCCATAATGAAACTGATCAAGTATAAGGTGGGGTATTTGATTCCATTATTTTGTTTTTTAAATTTGAAAACTATGATATGTAAATATGACGAATGAACGCTTGTACATACATTGAAGCATTCATTCGTTAAATATGTGCATGTATTAGATTAGGAAACATATTTGTAATTTACGTACATGTTCTCCCTTCAGAGGGACTAACTTGTACACCAATTGCCTTCTTTTATCCTTCTTCACTCTCCTGTGTTTAAATATAGTACAGTGAAACTTGAATATAAAGACCCTCTTAGGTACACAACAAAACCAATCTTTATAGGGAGGTGGTCTTTATATATAGGTTGATTTGTGCACAAATGGTACTATTGGGGACAGCAAAAATCTGTCTGTATGACCAAGTGGTCTTTATACACAGGTGGTCGTTAAATCAGGTATTACTGTACATGCATATATGACATTTTCAAGATGTTTAATTTTCTGTACATTTGTATCATTATAATTATCAAGTATCACTGCAAATTCTATCTAAATTTTGAACTTTGACCTCGCAATGAACTATACAGTTATGGCTTTGCACAAAAATACTTTATATCAAATGAACTTTTGGTGATCATGTACTCATATTCAAATTAACAGTTAACTAGTCTGTCAATTTCATGCTAAGTAAACAATGAATTTAACATCCAAATCCACTGTATACATAGTAACATATATCACCATGGAAATTGATTGTTTATCTGACAGGGTATTCAGTCATAGGTGGTTCTATCAACCAGAATGGTATGTTGTTAATTGAGGCGACGCATGTCGGAGCAGAAACAACTCTGTCGCAGATCGTAAAACTTGTGGAGGAAGCACAGACCTCAAAGGTATCTACTATATCTAACAGCATGATATCCTCTATATGTATGTTGTCACCCCTTAAAAGGAACTTTAATAAAACCCTAATCCAAACATTTATGTGATTTAATGGAGGAGGGTCATTTTATGATTTAATTGAAAGGTGAGGAGGTTTGAGGTATTACTACTGGGTTCTAGGAGACTGAAACTGACTCAAATTTTTTGTCCTTGTAAAACTTTTATTTGAAATAAATCTTACTGTCATACTAGGTGACGAGTGTTTTACGTATAGGAGTAAGTAGAATCTTCGTACTTAGCTCTTTTTTATGCGAGTATGTTTCTTCATTACCTATAAGTAAAAGTTAATCATCTGTTTTACCCTGGAAATGAATTGGGATGAGCTTGTCTTATCACATTGTGTATATGGATGTATTGCAGCATAGGTGTCTGAAGCAAATTGAAAGTGGGGGGGCTAAACCAACTTAAAACACACACACATGCTAGAAACGTCTGGGGGGGCTAAGCCCCAATTTTCAACACCTATGCCTAGCTTTACAAAAAAGGGGGGGGCTAAGCCCCCCCCTAGCTCCCTGGTTCCGACGCCTATGTGCAGCACCTAAATAAACAAGATGACAAGCCAGGCAAATGAGGAAGTGTAAAAACATTGCTCTGAGGTGAGTTTTGTGATCTTTCGTTATTCTGTGTTTTAACATTTTTTTTTCTATCCAGGCTCCTATACAACAATTAGCAGACAAGATCGCAGGTTATTTTGTTCCAATGGTTTGTACCTTATCGTTTTTGACAGCACTTGTTTGGGTCATCCTGGGATACATAAACATCCACCTTATTGACCAATATTTTGCGGTAAGTTTAAAAATACAGCATCATCTTTGAAGTATTTCTCTAAGCAAATTTGTGAACAGGTCACAGGTACCTACAAACTGAATTTTGGTGACCATTTAACAAATTTTAAGAACTGAATATATTTTCTTAAAACTTTTTAAAAAAAAAAATCAATATAATAAACCTTCAAAATGTCTTGATATACAGTAATCTTAAGTTTATAATTGTAGCAATTTTAGAAATACACATTGTTTTAAACGTGAGGATAGGGTCCAATGTCGGAACTTCACCGATGTATAAAATTTATAACCAGTAATTAGGATAAAAGGGAGATAACTGAAGAGGTCAAGCAGTTGATGTTTGTCATTATTCACTGACATTTGTTGAGAGTTAAACAGTTCTGGAAATTTGTAAAAGTATCAGATGAAGATTGAAGATTAAGCTTGATGTATAACATTGAGTATAGATATACAGTGAAATCTCGTTATCTCCAAATTCACGGAACCACCCTGATTACTTTGAGCTATTCGCGATAACCAAAATATTAATCAACATATTGATCTATCCATAAAAATTTGTACCCACCATTTAACTTTGATATAATTGGAATTTTGATTCATATGATTCGGACATAACAAGGTTCCACTGTATGTTTTAATCCATTTTAAACTCGCCTCCATGAAGTTGAGGAGAACTTATCATGCTTATGTTATCACCCTAGCGTCAGTGTTTGGTGAAGTTGATTGGTGGAGGCCATGTTCACCTACAGTGTACTACTGCTTATAAATCTACAAACCTTGCATGGTTAAGGTGTCTTATGATTTTTAGCACCTATTAAGCCTTAGATGTCAGATTGGTCGTGTATGTTTTGCAAAAATGGCCATGTTGTTGACTCACCGTATTGTATATTGAATGCTGTGATTGATAAGATTTCTTGAGGTCATGTTAATGTTAGGGAGATGTGAAAATGATGCCGTGAAGTGAGCTTCGTAATCTTTGATAACATCTTTTATTAGATCATATGGATGTCTCTTGCTTTGAGCCATGAACTTGTGTCTCTCACTTCTGGTCAGTGCAGGTTGGAGCCCCACTGGAACCTAAGCTGAATTTTGTGGTGTCTTCCCAGATACTGTGTATACCAATAAATCTGACCAGCCCCATACAACTGAAAAATTGTTGATTATAGTGTAGAACAACATACAAAACAAATAAATATATAGATGTCCATTTTACATTCTTTAGTATTGCAAATATCACAGCTTCATACAATGCAATATTGATTATATTATGAACTTGGATAGAGCCTTTTAAAGAGCAATTGTTATCCTAGTATCTTGTTTCATAGTATGGTATTAAAGTGATTGATATAGGTACATTACTGAGGATGCTATCAGAGATACCTCTTTTGTCACTAAGTGGCTAGAGCATCACACTGTAAAACGTGGCATCTCTCTCCTCCAGTACATTTTGTTTTTATTATATTTCAGGATGGCGGACCAATATCCAGAAATGAAGTGATTTTCCAGAAAGCATTTCAGTATGCCATCACTGTTTTGAGCATAGCATGTCCGTGTGCTCTAGGATTGGCTACACCAACTGCTGTGATGGTGGGAACTGGGGTGGGAGCCACAAATGGCATTCTTATCAAGGGTGGAGAGCCACTGGAAACCACACATCAGGTAAATATATCAGACATAAACATGGTCATCTATGTGCTTGTAACACTTACTTTGATAGTAGATAGATTTACCTTACATTAAAGTGTTAAAATGATCATGATCAGGAATCTTTGGCATGCCTGACTGAATTAAAGTTCAAACTCAATTCTCTTTTTATATTTTGATATGAGCAACATGGTGACCACAATTGGGGAAATTTTTATTCAAAATTTAGCTGAATCCAACATGAATTTAAGAGGAGCAAGAAAACTGAAATTTTACAGAATATTAGAAAAAAGTTTGGAAATTTTGTAATCAAATTCTTTTTCATCTTCTTGTTATTTTTTTTTTAACAAGATATGTAAATTACTGTCAATGTTTTCTCATGTTTTGCAGATAAAGAGTGTCGTCTTTGACAAGACTGGCACTGTAACCCATGGTGTGCCTCGAGTTGCTAGAGTTGCAATGTTTGTACAGAATTCTGTGTGCTCCTTTGCCGAATTACTTGCTATTGCCGGCACAGCTGAAGCAAGCAGTGAACATCCACTGGCATCAGCTATTGTAAAGTATGCCAAGGAGGTAAAATTTTAGTTGCTCAAACAAACCTAAAAAGTATTGTTCAAGAAGCTGTTGTAAGGAAATCACCACTCCTGAGAGACTACTTACAGATTAATGATGAGCTTAGAATGTTGATAATCCTACAATTGTTATCATTTTTGGTCAATTGCCTACTCTGCATATCATAATTTCTAGGGGACAAAACCATGCATGTAAATAACTTCCTTAATATAATATACTGATCACAAATCAGTATTAGGAGGCAGAGACAAGGATTTTTCTCACTTAGGAAAGGTGTATCTACCATTTTGCCAAGTTATATTTTCTCTGTCCGACACCCAAGGGTGTAGACAAGCTGCACTTGCTATGATATCATTATACAGTGAACCCTCTTTACAACGACCATGTTTGTTCCCACATAGGATTGACGTTATATCGAATTTGTCACTGTAACCAAATTGATGTGGTGGGCATTTTATAGTTAGCCCCCTTGAGTATCTTTTACGCGTATAATTACAAGTAAATAAATAAAACAGAAAGTCATAACAGTTTTTATTTATGTTATTTCATACTATATTTCATACTATTTTCACCATTTTAATTGTCATATTTATGAAAGATAATCTTGTAAACATCGATGCACAATTATTTTTGTCGGTCACATGTAGTAAATCAGCGATGTCGTAAAATGCACGGATCATGTACAAAATACCCGAATGTACCCGATTCCGACTTAGATTCTTTATTGCTTAAATAAAAAGCGCAGAGATTGCTGATGCAATTTAATTAAAAATGCCTTTCATAAATAAAATCTTACTAAAATGTCTACGGCTGTCGCAAAAATTGAAGTAATTTAAAGATACGCCATTGTAACCACATCGGCACGGACATGTAGCCTAATGGAACTTGTCAACTATGTGTATTTATTTTTTAATTATTTAATTATCTTTTTTTTTCAATTTGTTCATAGCTTGTATTTTAATGTCGGTTCAATTCTAACGAAACCTGTTTTATAAACATTAGGCCTACCGTAGTACAGTACAGGTAAGGCTAATGGTTGACGCCTATCAGTGCAGATCAGGGAACAATTGACGGTGTAATTGTTTTATTGACACAATTATTTTTACCTGTGATCTCAACCATGAAGAAAATCAAGACTGATAACAATAGCCGAATCAGCAGGTGGCTTCTATGTCAGGTCGTTGTAAAGAGTTTATTTACATTGAGTTTTGTACATTTGTTCCCGGAATCTAATGTCGGAGTCTGATACCGAATATTCCGTTGTAATGAGTACTTTTTATGTACATGTATATTTGTTCCCGAGCGATTCTTGTCGGATACCGAATATTCCGTTATAATGAATGTCGTTGTAAAGCGGGTTCACTGTATAATTTTATGATGCAGAATACAGTACACAAAAAATTGTCAGATTTTTTTTCTCAATCTATTAATGACTTTTTCATTGGACAGTGTTTTTCAAACACTTATTATTAGATTTGTAAAAATCAAACATTAATTTATGTGACATCATGAACATGTAGCATATTACCAGAATGTGATTTTTCTTATCTACAATCTGAGGTGTCCTTGCTTTCTAATTTGGGAAAATTCTAGTACACACATACACGTAAGTGCATGCACGCAGACACACACACACATGCACACACATACACACACACACACATAAATCAATGCTGGAACAATTGCATGAATACTGTTTCTGGAAAGTCAAGGTCATTCGACATTACTCCAATATCAAGAGTTTCAATTTTCTATTTTTAGACTTTGAAGACAGAAAGTCTCGGGAAAGCTACTGATTTTCAGGCAGTACCTGGTTGTGGCTTGAAGTGCATTGTTTCACAAGTGGAATCCCTACTGCAGCAAGTGGATTTGGAGGGTGTAAATAACAGAAAAAACCTAGCTGGGAGCAAACGAGTTAAAACTGATAATGTAATGTTTCAGATGGAGGAAAACATTGGAATACAAAATATTGAAGGTACTTAACAAGAAATATTTTCAGTCCTTATTCAACAGTTTTGAAATCTTGCCATTTTTTGTTTTTGTTTTTGTTTTTGTTTTTTGTTTTTTTTTTGTGATTTTGGAAAATTGATATTTTATCTTGTGTAAACTTTATTGACAATACAAAATCTTGGGTCAGAGACTTTATCTTAAAGATCTCAAGGTATGTGTCATCTTATACAGTGCTTCCCGATGTATTGCCCAACCAACCCACCCCTAAACCACACCCCACCCCTGATAACGCCAAACTCGCATAGCACCACTTTTTCTCGAATAACAAATTTCCTCCTCTATAATTCCTCTGTTATAACACCAAAACCCAAATCCCACCATCCGCCAATGATTCCAGTGCATGTTAAATCCCTGGACCATATCGCCCGAGCAGGTGAAAAACCAGGTGTAAATAAAAACTGTTCTGTACAGGTAGGTAATTATTGTTGGATTATCATTGTCCCCAATCCTAGGTAATTAGATTTTTATGTCCTGTGTTTAGTATAACGAGTTGTAAGCAGGTTATCATATACAGCAGGGATTATAGATTTGAACATGTTGAAAATGGCTACACCTCGAAAATGGTAAACAGCAGTATATCCCCAAACCTGTTATACTACCAAAATTAAGGAAAACAAAAGGTGGCTGAATAACTCGTACTCATTATACTTATACTCATTATACTCATACTCATTAGTATTCATTATATTGTACAAAATACTTATCAGAGTCATTGTTTTCTGATACAGATATTCAAGTACATGGAGCGTCGTCATCAAGATCATATGACGTGCTGATTGGTAATCGAGAATGGATGCTGCGGAACGGACTTATAGTCACAGAGGAGATAGACAGCATCATGTCAGAACATGAGGAACAAGGGCAGACTGCAGTGTTATGTAGTATTGATGGTAAGAATGTGTAGATGTAAATCTCAAGTCAGAAGGTGTAAATCTCAAGTCAGGAGGTGTAAATCTCAAGTCAGAAGGTGTAAATCTCAAGTCAGTAGGTGTAAATCTCAAGTCAGGAGGTGTAAATCTCAAGTCAGGAGGTGTAAATCTCAAGTCAGAAGGTGTAAATCTCAAGTCAGTAGGTGTAAATCTTAAGTCAGTAGGTGTAAATCTCAAGTCAGAAGGTGTAAATCTCAAGTCAGGAGGTGTAAATCTCAAGTCAGTAGGTGTAAATCTTAAGTCAGTAGGTGTAAATCTCAAGTCAGAAGGTGTAAATCTTAAGTCAGTAGGTGTAAATCTCAAGTCATGGGGTGTTACTCTCAAGTCAGTAGGTGTTAATCTCAAGTCAGGAGGTGTAAATCGCAAGTCAGGAGGTGTTAATTTCAAATCAGAGGTGTAAATCTTAAGTCAGGAAGTGTTAATCTAAAGTCAAGAGGTGTAAATCTCAAGTCAAGAGGTGTAAATCTCAAGTCAGGATGTGTAAAGCTCAAGCCAGGAGGTGTAAATCTTAACACTGGAGGTGTAAGTCTCATTATACATGGTATACAGAGGTGGTCTTTAATGTAATTTTGACTGTACATTGTTTTCATTGTTTTCACCAGGTGTTGTGATTGCTATGATGGCTGTAGCAGACACAGTCAAGTCAGAGGCACATCTTGCTATCAGTACACTGAAGGACATGGGACTTCAAGTAATACTACTGACTGGGGATAACCAGAAAACGGCCAAAGCAATCGCAAAAGAGGTAAGTATTTGTGCCCGTCAGGGATTGAATTTAATGTTTTAACCAAAGTGGCTCACATAAGCCCCATTACACTTCTACGGACCTACAAATTACTCAAAAGAATTTATTTCATGATTTATTTAGATTAAGAATAACCAACTATAAGTCTGTAACATATGAAGACAAGACAGGATGCTTTCAGATTATATTATAGATAAGATTATTTTGTAAGGTTTACTGATGTGTAATAATTATTCAAAAGAACACTCACACTCTGTCTTTATTTCTTTTACTGGACAATGGAGGCCAATACAAATGAGAAATCTACTGGTCTGTCCCATCATTTTACTGGCCATGGGTCATCGGTTGAGTGCTAATTTTGAGCCCTGCCTGTATTTCTGATTCTTTATTTACCTGCAGATTCTTTTGAATTATTTCATTTGAAACTATTTTCAATACTGTATCCTTCACATTATCTGCTATGAAATATTTCTTGAGCGATCACAAGATTTACCTTAAAAATGTATAGGAAATGCCAGGAACTACACACTCTGATGTTATTCTTGCAGAAAAAGAAATAATGTTAGCATGCTGGTACATTTGGTGTATGATTTGTAAAGGTCATATCACTTTATAATGGCTTCACAGGCAGGTGATATGTATAAATCCATCAATACTCTTGTAATGATATTTGCTGATTTGCGTTTGTGGTTTACTAGGTTGGAATCAACAAGGTATTTGCCGAGGTTCTTCCCTCACACAAAGTCAAGAAAATAAAACAATTACAGAAATCAGGTGCTAAAGTGGCAATGGTAGGAGATGGAGTAAATGACTCTCCAGCCTTGGCCCAGGCTGATGTAGGAATCGCTATAGGAACTGGAACAGATGTAGCCGTAGAGGCTGCGGGAATTGTACTTATCAAGGTAAGTAATACCTGATCTGAAAAAAGACCAAATTGGTCATTGATTTCCCTGTATTTTGGGAAGATATAGTTTTCATTGGGGGATAATGTGGATCTAGATGGATAATTTTCTATTGGTTACAAATGGAACTGTATGTCACACCAAGAATAAATGAGCTTTGGGACAGTAAATACATACATGTTATGTATATATATTTGCAGAAGCATATGTTAATATATTTTGATGAATAAAAACTGTACATAATAAGTTTGAAGGAGGGAAGAAAAAAAGAGAGACAGAGAGATTGGGAGAGAGAGAGAGAGAGAGAGAGACTGATTGATTGACTTCAACGTGCATATTGATGGAATCGGTTTGAATATGGAGGAAGTGGTGCTTCACTAACGACAACTAGACCACCTAAATTTTTACTTTATAATTTTCTTTGAAGTTATGCAGTTTCAAGCTTACGTTATGAAGTCACATATCAATAGATGTACCATTGTCATGATTCTTTTCACATACTTTTGGGTAATTTTCAAATAATAATACTTACAACATTTATGTGTGTTTTCCTCCCATAGTATTTGAATTATGCATGATCGTGTTCAATAGACAACACAGATGTTATGTTTTATTTACTCAGTTGCTGGTTTTAAAACAAATATTCAAGATCCAGAAAGTATATTATCTCAAAATTTACGAAAAACAGCAACTTTCTAGTCTACTACAGAAAAAAGGAGCTTATGCTGTCATTTTGGTGTCTGTGTCTGGTTATCGAGCATTGTTGAGTTAGGGAGATTGTAAGCTAGTAGGAACACCATATTACCACTGCTACATGTAGATATTTAGAGTTTCAAGATTGTTATCACCACATTATTTTTTGGTTTTTCTAGAACGACTTGCTAGATGTTGCAGCGGCTATCAAGCTATCCAAATCGACGGTTAGACGAATCCGTATCAACTTTGTTGCTGCCTCCGTTTACAACCTCATCGGCATACCTATTGCAGCTGGTACGTATATTTCACAGTAACCATGACAACGTTAATGATGTCACCAGAGTCATTCAGGTGACCTGTGTAGATTTGTTTCTGTTATCAATAGATTTGTGTTTGGGTTTTACATGTTGTATATCATGTCTATTACTCTTGTCAATTTTTCGGTCATACAGTGGTGGCCAGTTTTTAATGTGGAAGGAAAAACCTTGTTTTCATTGTAGCCTACCAGGGTAGAAACCACTGGTTACAATATAGCCTACCCATGTAGAGACCACTGGTTACAATATAGCTTACCCGGGTAGAGACAACTGGTTACAATATAGCCTTCCTGAGTAGAGACCACTGGTTACAATATTGCCTACCCAGGTAGAGACCACTGGTCACAATATAGCCTACCCAGGTAGAGACCACTGATCACAATATAGCCTACCCAGGTAGAGACCACTGATCACAATATAGCCTACCTGAGTAGAGACAACTGGTTACAATATAGCCTACCCGTGTAGAGACCACTGGTTACATTATTGCCTACCCAGGTAGAGACCACTGATCACAATATAGCCTACCAAGGTAGAGACCACTGGTTACAATATAGCCTACCCGGGTAGACACCAATGATCACAATATAGCCTACCCAGGTAGAGATCACTGGTTACAATATTGCCTAGCCAGGTAGAGACCACTGAACACAATATAGCCTACCCAGGTAGAGACCACTGATCACAATATAACCTAGCTGCGTAGAGACCACTGGTTACAATATAGCCTACCCGGGTAGGTACCAAGACACAATTAGTATCCAGGTAGAGATCACTGGCCTACCCTAGTTGGGTAGAGACCACTGATCACAATATAGCCTACCCAGGTAGAGACCACTGATCACAATATAACCTAGCTGGGTAGAGGCAACTGGTTACAATATAGCCTACCCAGGTAGAGACCACTGATCACAATATAGCCTACCCAGGTAGAGACCACTGATCACAATGTAGTTTAGCGGGGTAGAGACCACTGATCACAATATAACCTAGATGGGTAGAGACCACTGATCACAATATAGCCTAGCTGGGTAGAGACCACTGATCACAATATAGCCTAGCTGGGTAGAGACAACTGGTTACAATATAGCCTACCCAGGTAGAGACCACTGATCACAGTACAGCCTAGCTTGGTAAAGACCACTGGTTTGAATATAGCCTACCTGGGTAGAGACCACTGGTTACAATATAGCCTACCTGGGTAGAGACCACTGGTTACAATATAGCCTACCTGGGTAGAGACCACTGGTTACAATATAGCCTACCTGGGTAGAGACCACTGGCTACAATATAGCCTACCAGGGTAGAAACCAATGCTTACAATATAGACTACATGGGTAGAAACCACTGGATACAATATATGGTATTTAACCCTGTAAGCACCTAGGGTGCTTCAAAATAGGAAAAAAGGGGTGGGCGATTAGTGGGACTAATTAATAGTCAAATTATCATAAATTTTCATAAGGTACGGTGGTAAAGTTGTTGTAAATGATACAGTGACACCTATTGACATTCTTGTGTTGCATGGGGCTAGAGATAAACTGTTATTTACATTTTTCTGGTCCATATCGTCTTGACAACTGGCTAGAAAATATACTTGATTGTTTGTGAAAAAAGGGGGAGGGGCACTTATAGGGACATGGTTGCTTATTGGGTCAAATATGGTAATTTGAATGACAATATGATCACATCCTAATCAGGCTATATTGAAGAAGTTAAAACAAAATGACAGAAAACAATGATTTCAGCATGTCAGTGCAGTGGTCCTCTTTAAGGGTAAGCAGGTGGTGCAGTGGTTAAGACACTCACATCTTGCCAATACTGAGTTGAATCATCAGATTGTACAGTTGAGTGTGTGAAATGTCACGGCAGTTGCCAGTATGTACACTCAAGCACCACCTGATGCTGAAATCTGATCCAATGATCAACATTTTTATATAAATTCCATATGTTTGCTAATCATTTTGCAATAGATAAATGAGAAACTGGTATGAGACCACATTCAGGAAATTACTCTAATTAATTCATTAAAACGCATTTTGAGTGACCATCTGTCTGGAAAGACACATCTTTGTAGCAAATATGGTTGTCTCTCAGAACAGTTTCCAGTTTAAATGTTCAACTTTGGGGAAAACCCAACTTCATTTTCTGTACATGTACACATTTTCTTTGTTAACATAATTTCAGGTGTATTTACACCAGTTGGACTCTCCTTGAAACCATGGATGGCCTCTGCTGCCATGGCCATGTCATCTGTGTCCGTTGTAATGTCCTCCCTGCTGTTGAAGACGTAAGTTAAACTTTTTTTTTTCCTTCAAATTTTGTTGATTCATATTTTTTTTTGATTTCCTGGTAATACTCTAGAAGCAGAAAATTTCGTAAGGTTAAAATTTTCATTGCTTTTAAAATAAAAACAAGTTTGTTGTCATTCAATTTCATTGACATTAGAAACCTGTTTGTAAAGGAACCTATTACTATTACTAGGTATAATTTCTGTATAATTTCGTCATGGTTTAAATTTTGTTGATAAATGAAAACAACGAAATAGACAAAATCAAAACCACAAGAAAATTTTCTGATTCTACTGTATATTACAAGAGCATTGGATTGTGTTCTGCAATATAGATCAGTTTGTTGTGTTGTTGTGATATGTTTAAAGTGTTGCTGTGTAAAATGTTACTAACATTTGTTGTTTTAATTACATAATGTCACTTACCGAGAAAGGAGAAACCTCTTTCTTTAGGTCATTCCAAGTTTTTTGATATGTTTAGTGGCCACCCTTAAATAAAAAAAATCTATCTTTATATCAGGAAAAAAAAAAAAAAAAAAAAAAAAAAAAGACAGGAAAAATACAAGACATTTTAGGAGAATAGATTTTATTTAATGCAAATTTAAGTTTTTTCCTGATGTGTTAACAAGCGAAAAACAAAATTAAATGTATAAAAACCATTTCTTTTGCACATACTTATAAATAACCTATGAAATGATAGTTTTCACATTGGTGAAAATATAATAATTATACAGTGTATTTAACTGTACATCCAAGGGTTATATTTGGTATTTTCCCATATATGTTTGTTTGTGTTTGTGTTTTGTTTTATGATCTCAGAACCAATCCATCAATGCATGCTGAACAGAGATAAAACTTGGAATGACCTCAGTGTGTTGCTAAATGAGCATTTTATTTTTTAACTTTTCCTGTCTGTTTAACTTAGATATGTAAGTTTTATGTGATAAGCGAGTAAAGTGAGTTCCTAATTGTAAGAGTGTAGATTTAGATGCACATAGGTAAATGAACTGTACATTTGTCCAATCTAAAAGAATATAGGCAGACAATCAGAAAACAGAAATAGCAGATGGCATTTTTGGTCTAATTACATGCATAATTCACACATGAAAGCATGCTGTTTTCCTAACATGATTTCATGTTTTGCTTGATGCAAGAGTGCTTTACTCACTTTTACGACTTTGCGTTAGTTCAGATAAGACTATACTTTGCTATCTTACATGTGAACTTTTTGTCATTACGGCCAATACCCAGTATTCATTTGAAAAATAGACTTTACTTATGGTTATCCCAAGGTACGTTGACTTTTGCCCCAGTGACTTTGTTCTTTGAATTTTACCTATTTTTCAAAAACTTTAATTGGGCCTATATTATGAAAATATCAGGTGTAGAGCTTTGCAATCCTTATGATCTGCCCTTTCATATGGTGATATGACCTTTAACCTCCTGACCTAGATAATGTCTTTTGATCTACTTTCAAAACACATTAACCTTAACTTTAACTTTTGAAACAAGTAGAGCATAGATATTTCACATGCAAAATTCTTATGATAAGCCCATTTATATGATATCATAATCATTGACCTTGTGACATAGATAAAGCCATTTGACCTACATTTAAAAGACTGCAGATTTAACTTTAATTTTGATATGAAAGTCCTATCAAATGGCACAATGACTTAGTAACCTAGGTAAAGCCATTTAGTTTTTCATAAAAGGTGTTTTTTTCACAAGTTTAAACAATTTTATTATTTTATTTTTCTGATGTTAAACATTTTATTTATTGAGAAGTGTCATGTATTGCATCTTTTAAAGATTACTTTCCCAGTTGAGATGTACAGTCTAAAACTTTTGAAAATTCATGATATAAACAATACAAAAGTCATGCAGGAAAATAGTGAATCATAATATAGATAATTCATGATAACTGTGTACCTGCTAATCTCACCTGTGCACTTAACACTTCCAAGTGGTAACAAGAAGTTTCGTACTCAACACAAATCATACCCAATGAAATTTAAATCATACGCAGGTAACAATTAGTATTTAATTGGGTACTAATTGTCATGGGTAGAAACGTTTTGAGCACGAAACTTTCTGACACCACTCGGAAGTGCTTGTGCACAGGTGAAATTAGTAGGAACGCAGTTATTGTGAAAGGGTCTATTCATTGGTTATTACTCCTGTGGATGCCCGAAACACCTTAAAAATCAAAACTATTATTCACTTTTGACTTACAAATATGTTTAGCTTTATACATTTGGACTTCTATTCCAGACTTGTCCATTGAAAGCTCTGGTTCGATTTCTATAATTTTTTTTCTATAATTGATGTACCTTTGGGGAAGTTGTGCATCTATTGACATTTATGATGTTTGCTTGCTTAATTGGGAACTTTTGAGTTAGCCCGGATTACCATTATGATCCTGCATTTATTCGCGCCTTCTCGATTTTGTTCCTCATATGTTCTTCCAATTTTCATATTTACCTTTGCAGCATATGTAAAGTAAATGGAAATATTTTTACGTTTTAGCGCATTTAATATATTTTGTAATAAGAAACCCCATGTGACTCTTAAAACATACCACAATGGGTTATTTAGTTGAACGCCAAATTACTGAAATGTATCAGGCAGAGAAAAATGTGCAGACAGACTGGGAATTGAACCCTGGACCTTCCAAAAACTTGCAGGGCGCTTTTACCAATTGTGCTATGGTGGCGATCTATATATTATCGAAACCAGAAATAACATTGAGGAACATTTTTCTAAAATCGCGCAACTGGCGATAGTAAAAGCAGGATTATAATGGTAATCCGGGCTAATTCGAAAGTTTCCTATTGCTAATGAGTCAGGGCCTTACACCATAAAATTTGAGAATTACTCAAGTCTAAAAAACAAAAATATCAAAACTGAATTTTCTACACACATTTAAATGAATCTCTGATTTGCTTTTGCTTCTTTATTTTGCAAAATCATTTGCAAATACCGGTAAACTTAATTACAAACACAGTATGCAAATTCCTTCTTTCATCAACATATTTATTTCAACACTTTAATTTTGAATCAAAAGCGCTTACTCAAAATTTAAGAAGTTGAAAATTTAATGTTTAATTTTCCCCAAAATTGCCAAAATCATGTGAAAGTAGTTTTAGATCCTAAATACAACAGCAGTGATACTGTATAGGTGTAATCTCTCAGGTTATTTTCATATTCCACCTGATATGATTGTATTTTTTTTTTAATTTTCCAAACCAAAGTATCATCAAAATAACACTATAATAATAATAATATTAATAATAATAATAATATATATATATATATATATATACAGTAAAACTTCTTTATGATATCCCTCGTTTCATTTGCCACCTCACTTTATGCCACGGTTTTATATTTTCCAATTTTCCCTATAATTTCATTTAAGGTTTTCCTCAACCTATTGTCAAAGTCAAATCTATAATGCCAACTTTGGTCTGAACAAATGGTGGCAGTATAACAAGGTTTTACTATATATATATATATATATATATATATATATATATATATATATATATATATATATATATATATGTATGTATGTCTGTGTCTGTGTGTGTGTGTGTGTGTGTATGTATGTATGTATACAGTGCTACAGATATCTTTCAGAGCACACAGATACTAAACCCACCACTTTCCAAATGTAGTGGGTATTTTTAAAGACAGAATTTTGGTCAAGAGGTTATTTTCTAGTTTTGTTGCCAAGTTATGATTTCAATTGATTAATTATCAATAGACATTTAACTGTCTGTACAATGTAAGTCCAGGCTTTATTATTTGGGTGATGGTCAGCAAAATGCATTATCTCTACACAGCTTGAGCACATTTTATGACCAAGATCCATTCAGTACACTCCATCTTTTATCTATCAGTAAGTTTCAGATCCAGTGTGTTTCATTTTACTCTTCAAATTTAAATTGCATTTGGTATCTTACACATGGATTTTAATTACTAGTTACTTTAATTTTATGCTTAAAATATAAGCTTATCTGGAGCACTGTATATTCTGGTATATATATTTAAGGGTCATTCTATCATTACGGTACATTTTAGATCAGTATCCAGCTAAAATAATTATTTATCAAAACATTGAATGTTTTTAATCTAATGGTATTTCTACATCAGAAAGTACTATTTGCAGTGATAACTTCTCATTTATTTTGCTTTTACTATAAGGTATGGATCGATCACCTCTACATCCTATATCAACATCATTATTGCAACGGTTTTTAAAATTCTTCTCTCCATCTTTATATATAAAATCAGATTTCTATTTAAAACTGTTTTCATCAGTAAATATTACTCAAATTAAAAGCTTATATGCCAACAAACCTTGAAAAAGTTAAAAAGTTACTTGTGTCATTATCGTATTAAAATGCTACTGGTGTTTCGATAAAGACCGTTTCAAATATGACATATTTTTAAAATTTCATTTGATATAAGCATTAATAAACTTTGCTAGGTGGAAAATGTGAAAGGTTTAACAAACATACACTATAGTATCTTAGTGCCAGGAAAGAATAACATTCATAACATTTTTCATAATTCTCAAATAGACCGTTTGGTAATGACCGAGCATATTGAACTCTGTATTGTGTGATTACACATGAATGTGATAAAGTCATATTTCTCACTGCCATCTTCCATGGACATGAAATCACCTACTTGACATTGAAAGGATAACTCGCGACTTTCATGGTGACATAGTAAAATTGTCATACGAGAGTTATAAATGTCTTTTGGGTATTTTTCGCATATCATTTAAATGTATTAAGTAAAACTTTAGATTGCTAATCACATTTTCAAATTCACCCTTTGAACAGAATATACCATATTTTTTAGAGGGCAAATGCTCCTCTGCTCCTCTTTTCTAGGCCTAAATTAAATCCTGTTAATTAATTTTACATTAATGCCTTGAAAGAGCGCGACCAAGTTGGCGTATTAGTGGTTTTATACATTAACTAGTATTTCAGAAGGTTCGAACTATTTAAATAATTCTATAATTTTGGCTTTCTGAAACGGCCTCTTTACAGTTCGCAATTTATCACCGCTGTTCAATTTAGCAACAAAACATGTGTGAATAGAGGTAAATTTCGACCCGTATTTTACATTTGGTTTTATATTCAACTTTCACATTTAAAATATTTTGAAAATAGCGTATATGTTATGTAGTATATATAGAAATACTTTTGATGTACATTATAAGTACACATGGTTTTATTTTCCGCAAAAATTCTATTTTTCTCTGTCCTATATGTACTCAAACGCACTATATACATATACATTATATGATAAATATATAAATGAAATAAAAGATCTAAGTAATGTGTAATGACCAATTTATTGTGTGTGGTATGGTGACACAAAAATGTTCAAGAAAAAAGTAACGATAAAAAAACATGTAAAACTTTTCATCTTTTGTAGGTTCAAAAAGCCAAAAAAGGAGTCTCTCCTGACACACAGATACTATGAAAGGTACGCAGCAGACATGGATAAAGATAACATCTCGATACACCGTGGTGTTGAGGACAGCATGTCGAGTCGTGAGGGCAGTAAACAAGGAAGCATACTCTCTCGTCTTAGTGGAAAGAAGAAAGCCGCACAGAATCCAGATCATGAGAGTTTATTGGAGAAAGAGGACCTTTCTGAATCTGATGAAGATTTTACTGTAAAACTGTAAATGACCATGGGAGAAATCTCTGAAAAGTCTGCTTCCCTGTCTGAACTTTTTGAATTATGTTTTGAGATGTACCAAGAAAATATTGTGGTGCATTGGTGTCTTAATTACAGCACCACTTACATGATCAAACTGATCATTGTAATATGATTATAATAGTCATTTTCAACCTTTTATGGATTTCCTCAAGTACATTACTTTAAAAGTGTCCCTGTTTTGCATTATATATATATCAAAATTGGGCGAGTTAAAATTGAACGGCCAGAGCTGAATTTTATGTATGGACGATAATTGTTTGTTTACTTTGGTTATTGCAAATTCTCTATATCTTGAAGTAATAGATGTGGTCCCATGAATTACGAGATAACGAGTACCCTTTATTTCATAAGATACTTATGTATTTATATTGTACAGCCATGTATGATAAGTTTTTTTCAATTCCAGGTAATATAGTATTTCACCACAAAAATGTACATATGGAGATTTATACAAAAGCTTGGAATAATATACAATGCATGTATGTACGACTCTTTTTTTTTCACAAATGTGCCAAAATTGTGCTAAATTGAAAATGCTGAAAAAATACATTCTAAAATTTCAAAAAGAGTCTGTTGCCAGCTGAATTTTCCAGACATTTCAGAATAATCCATACATGTATTACTTCCCCTTTGCTTTATCTTGGATGTTGACTCTTTCACCCCTACATATCACAATAGGATGCTCCGTTCTATTGTTTTAGGCTAGTCTATTATGGTCTACGGTGTTGAAAGGATTAAGGATAATAAGCATGATCTTATTGCGGTTGTCTATTCATGTAAGAATTGAGTGTTGTTGTACCTAATTTTCAGGTTGTTAAAAAAAATTCTCACAAATTTTGACTGCAGAATTTGTATTCATAGTAAAGATTAGCTAGATTTGTGTTAAACAGATTTTGTATGCTACTATAAATATAGAAATCTATTTTATCAAAAATGTTAAACTTGTATGTATGTACAGTTTTTAATGTGTGTGTTATTCATGTAAAGGGAGATAACTCCAAATTTAGATGTACTTTTGACATTTTTAAAGATTCCCAATTTAGAAAATCCAGACAAAAAATGAACCCGACCAATCAGCAGTCTTAGATGTTTCAGATCGTCAGTCTAGCAGGGAACAAATATTTCAATGCTATTTGATTTTTCACTTTTTTTCTTTTATTATAAAAGTTTTTGAAAAATTAGGGCTGGCAAAAGTAATGGGTATCACAGAGTATTTCATGATTTTAAAACAAATGAAATATATCTTAAGGCAAAGTTATGGATATCCCTATCATGTTTCACATTATTTTTAAGGCAAGGCCTTGCTATGACAGGCTCAGAACTCCTGGGGTTTTTCCGTGTACTCAGTTAAGCGTTGTAAGCAACCCCGTTCAAAAATCCATGTGCCATAGGATTTGCCGAACTACTGCTTGCTCTGTAGAAAGTAATTATTGAGATTCAACCATTAAAATACTTCTTTGTTTCTAATTTGAATCTTGTTTCATTCGCATACTCTCTCCTTATAATTCCTGAATTAGGACACCGTTTCTTTTAATTTGAAAACTCACTGAAACTAAAATTCAACAACCAAGACAGTCGAAATAGTTGAGATAGTCACGTGACATAGGACGTTTGTTGAAAAGGGGAATTCTCTCAGTTCAGCGTTGCCGATTTTGATATTCATATCCATTTTAATTCGCGTTATTTAGAAAATGGAATCGATCATCGTTTCCGTTTTATTCATACAACATTAATTTTTTACTTAACTGATAGATTATTTAAGTTTTCAAGCTTACTCACAGAAGTAATAATAGACAAACTCACGATTAAATTGACATTGAGGAAGATGCTTTCCTGGTGTGCTGTAAATTCTGTTAATTCGTGAGAGAATAGAAGACAAGTTTACTCGATCTTGGTTCCAGTCGGATAGTACAAACATCAATGCAGCTAGCGATTGCATGATTTCTGCCAGTAATAGAGTTTTGAAGTCCAGCCAGGTGGTTTTAGTTGATGTATTTACATTGATCATCGTTACCACGGGTGTTTCGACTTTAAATCAGTTCGACCCGATGTTTAAATTGATTGGAGACGTCGATATACATTTATTAGTATTACTCCGTTTTCACATACCAAATATATACATAAATATACGTAGACCTACGCACACAGAATGATTTATTTTCTTTCCTATAACGTGTATAATGTCAGTGAGTTACTTGTGCCAGTGAGTCACTGATATATAAACGAGTCGGTGACATTGTAGCAATTCATTCATACTGTAACATGTATGATAACAGTGAGTCACTGGTTGATGTCCATAAGTAGATAAAACTCTATTATATCACAAATTAAATAACTTTATATTTCATTTCTTTTTTGTGTGTGTCAGATAATTTATTTGACGCTATTTGATCAAGCCACAAAGTTGTATAGCCTTCAGTATTGCTGTATAATTCCTGTGAATGAATTGCTGCAATGTCAGTAAGTGAATGGCTACGATGTCAGCAAATTACTACAATGTCAGAATATTACTGCAATGTCAATAAATTGCTACAATGTCAGTGAAGTACTACAATTTCGGTGAAGTACAATGCCAGTGAATAACTACAATGTCAGTAAGTGAATTACTACAATGTTAATGAATGAATGACAATACAGTGTTAGCGAGTAAATTACACAACAAAGAAATATTGTTATGTGACAAAATCTCTATCAGTTAACTATTATAATGTTCAATGTGTAAGCAGATACTGGTATATGTTTTGAATTCTGTTGAGTAAGAAAATTTACAAAATATGTTGGTGATTTTAAGTGAATTCACAAAGAATTACTATAATGTATTACTATAATGTCAGTCCTAGTACAAGTTTTTGTCCGTTGTCATTTTTTGTTGTTGTATCTACTGACTTAAGATGATTTTTGTGAGAAAGTTTGCCAGTTTACTTGCAGAAGGCCGGTGGTCTCTTCTCGTGTACATTTTAACCGGGTTCTCTTCTCCACCACTGAAAACTGGCTGCCACCATATAACTGAATTACAAAATTCAAATTCAGTTTTATTTTTGAAACCCTCTTTTTTTATCATAAGTGAAACCTGTTGAAAAGAATTTGTGTCACCATTGCATTAATTGTTGTAATTTTGTGCTTCGCATTTTGTTATTATAAAAGAAATAAGCTTACTTATATGTAGTATGTGTATATAGTCAGAGTGTTTTTATGATAACCGTCGTTAATCCGGGAATTTCCCCATTGACAAGATTTTACAAAGAAAGCAGAAAAAACAAACACCTTTCTTTGCTTTGATAAAGTACATAAGCATGTTCTTTATATTTCCATAGAAATACATGTTTGAAAAAACTTTGCAGAATTTATAACGTATCTTTTTATTATGGAAATTGTATATTGTAAAATATCTGTATTTTTTGTAGACATATTGAAATACACATACACAGTCAGATAACAGAAATACTAGATATAATTTTTATGAATAAAAATAAATATCTGATGAATAAATTATGGTGTTGTTTTTTCTTTTTAAAAAAAATGTATGTGGTCAGGCTAATGTAAATTATGCTGCAGAATCAGAGATTCTGAGATGTTCGCATTTTGTCCTTGTTTGTCCAATATTCACCAGATTTGTATATTGTATTCTGGACATCTGTAGATGAATATTTTAGTTTCTGTGATAATTATATTTTAATATATCTGTCAAGGGAACATGTCTTAGTATGTCTATTTCCTGTAAATTTAGTCATGGTTTTCAATTGTTGATAAATAAAAATATTAAAATAAACGATATTAAAATCAAACGAAATCTTCTAAGAAACTACAGAAACCATAATATATAAAAAACTCATGATATTTTTAATTAGATAATCGCTGTGTAATGTATTATAAATCAGCAAAAAAAAAGGTTTGAAAAGGAATGTGTAAACATTTGTGCTTTGGACATCTTTTCCGACTTTAACGTTTTCCTTTTATTCTCCTTCACTCCCATGGAGTGTTACAATAATTTGTAAATTGAAATTTCCATATTTGTAAGATACCAACACAGTTCAGGTGAGCGGTGTGGCCCATGGGCCTATTGTTAGTATGACAATGTTTCTGGCAATACGGAAAATTGTTATTTTAAATATCTAAATTAATCATGTTTATTTGTTAATGACAGAAGTAGTTAATCTAAAGTAAAAAATGACCATTGATAATAGTAAACAGATTATCCAATACTTTTTGTTCACTTTAGTTCTACTAAAAGTGGAAAACCCTATTGTTATTGTTTTGTTTTTGTTCTCATTATTATCTAGCGAAACTGTTACATTTCATTCGAAATCTCTTTACGTCATCTTATGCGTCTTCTTCTGAGGACCAGCTGGCATCTTTTGGGGTCTACCATCTTGGACCCATTTTGAAACAGGACTATTTTTGTACTTTTTTCAAAAAGCCTCAACATTGCAGACACTATTCATGCGATTTGGTTGTGCATCGAAATAAAATTCTCCTCACTTAGACGAATTGGCGTAATCGAACTCATTTTACGATATCTCTTCATTGGTTCCGAAATATCCGTGGCCCAATTCTGGCGAATTTTTTTTTCGTTCAAATTTCGAAAAACAAAATACATTTTCAGTCATTTCGTCACAATTCGTTAGGAAAACGTGGCTGATTTTTTTCCTAATGTTAATTTTTGGCGTTGGCCCGTTTGGTCCAAATTTTAAGATTCGGCGGTTTTTCGAACGTTTTCAAATGTTTTTTATGCAAATTATTGTCGTAGGATATCTTCTTTCTATGTCACTTCTCCGATCGACTTTTTATGCGGTATGTAGGTGCTAGGTCCCTTAAAGTGTTTTTAGTTCCTTTCCCTATGAAACGTAGACCCTTCAAGCGATTATCAAGATTTTCATACCAAATATGTAACATACAATGTGCATTGTAATATTCATAAAACATTTCACATCAGATCTTTAATTTTTGAATAATTGGGCGGCAAACAGTTAAGGCCTGAGGAGCATTTGACGTTACACGTGGCGCGTTTTGAGGCGTTATTTTGATGCATTTTATATGAAAGTCTCAGAATTGATAAAGTACCAAACGTGGTGAACTGATTATTTTTTTTATATGATTTGTCGAGAAATATGTATTTCCTTATTTCTCGACAAAATCATATAAATAACTTCATTATGATAGCGTGCATATTTATTTCGTAAAGACATATAAGAGAGAGAGAGAGAGAGAGAGAGAGAGAGAGAGAGAGAGAGAGAGAGAGAGAGAGAGAGAGAGAGAGACGAATAGACATAGACAGTTTTACTTCTGTTTACATGAACAAAAACACGCGCATGCGCACACAAAACTCGCTCATATGCACACAAAACACATTCATGCTTACAATAACACATACACGCACGAATGCACACATCCCTTTATTTCGGTTTTACTATTCATTTCACTATTCATAACTTGAAATCTATCCCCATACACACATGCTCGAAATCATGCATACACACGCGCATGCGCACCAAAAACACGCGAATGCGCACACAAAAGTCGTGCATGCACACAATAAGCACATGCATGCAATAACGCATATAATCGACAACACACACATTCATTTATTTCAATTACATGAATGCATGCACACGCACTCACATAACTACGTTTACATGCACGCATAAACGAAAACACGCACGCACACAGACACTTGCTTATTTACATTTTATTATTGATGTTTATGAATTGAATTTTATCCCCTTGTCACGCGCACACAAAGTATCCAACATATAAAAACATTCCTACGCGAGCACAGACGCACGCACAAACATGCATGCACGTATACATACATGCATGCATGCGCACACAAAAGTCACGCATGTGCATACAAAAGTCGCACATGCGCACAATAAACACATGCATGCAATAACGCATATAATAGACAACACCCATATTTAATTAATTTCAATTACATGAATGCATGCACATGCACACATAATTACGAAAAAAGGTCCCACTAAGGTCATGCCTAGCATAGGTACCCGTTA
>BROG01000681.1:185000-277500 GCA_030159075.1 Atrina japonica | reverse complement strand
CATCGATATTAATGTTGAATTTATAATTGAAAAACAAACTCTGACACATGTATTTATTATATTAATGTACATTTGTGTTATGACAGTGGAGAGGGATATTAATTACACAGTTAACCGTCCCACCCCTAAGTATGTACATGCTATTCTCTATTTCTATTGTTTAGACCAGACTATGATGGTTTGTAGGGTTCAAAGGGTTAAGCGTTTGTTATGCACCAGTGATATTCAAAGGAAATGCCGAATTTCAGTAAATTATATCAATGCTTTAATTCTTTCGTTATAAAATATTGTAGGTTTTAATTTTCTTTTTAATTTTAATGTTTCATAACATTGAGTTTACATGACAAATATGATAATATACATTATTTCTGACATGGCTGTTAAAAAGTTACATATAGTAAAATATATAATTTTATACGTATTCATTTTCCACGTTGTTAATTCTATTTGAGTGTCATTATCTGAAATGTAGAGTCTCAAATATTTTCATCGTGGTGTAATTTTCATCAACATTCGAAATTTTGTTTTAAAAACATGATAACCTTTCTAGTTATATTAAAATTCCTTTTCAGTCATTTAATGCTCACCTAGAGTACCGGTTAAAAAGAAGAATTCTGTGGGCAGCTGTACTTAATCTATTTTTTATATTACGAGAAAGTATATTATATTTTTACTTAATATACATTGGTGTTATTCGTCCTTGAGTATGCTTTTACATTTAGTCAGTAATCAATAATGCAAGTCATGCAATCATTTCTTGTGCACAATTCAAAATGAAATGAATTTTATTTGCATCATGGATAAATAAAATGCATGTAATGCACATTTTAATGACTAAAAGGGGGTTAGCTGTGTTTACCAAAAACAAAAATTCAATTCTATTTCACTTTTACTACTTTTACTTGATGTACAATAACAATTAAGAGCTATACACAAGCAGGCATATGTATAGTCATTATAACTTTGGTATTATGTTTATAATATTCTTATATGTTTTGTAAACATAAGGCCAAGTTCAGTGTGGTATTCATATACAAATAGTAAGGTTGAGTTTATCAACTGCATTTGAAAAAGTGCCAAACTTGGGTTTCTCAAGCAATTTTCACAAAATATAAAGGAATTGAAGAATTTGTATGCCTGTGTGTATCTCTTGGGATAAGTGAGCTATTGCTATAAAACAAAGGTCCGGTGTCCGTCGTCTGTCTGATAACTTTTTCATTTAAACATCTTCTTCTCAAGAACCAGTGGGCCAATTCTAACCAAACTTGGCATATAACATCCCCATGTGAAGCCGCATAAAGTATGCAAATGAAAAGGGATAGGACCAATAGGGGCCCTAAAAGGGGCCAAAAAGGACCAAAACTTGGTACAACTTTAAAAATCTTAAAAACAAATTTGTATGCATCATAGTAAAATCAATATCTAAAAAGTTTGCGAATTTTCAAGGTCATCGGGTCAAAGGTCAAGGTCACAGGCACCTAAATAAATAGAAAATATAAGTTTATTTTGTAAAGTTTTCAACATTTGTGACTACTTCTCCAGAACCATTCGACCAACTTGAAATAAACTTGACAGGAAGTATAACTATGTAAAGCTGCATAAAGTTTGCAGATGAAAAGGGGCTGCCATGGGTAAATATAGAACGAATGAGTCAGCAGATATTTTTGATTTAATACCTGTATCTCCAAAATTATTAAAGCTAGAGAAAAAACCGTTACCTTAAAATGAGCGGCTTGCAAAAATCTTTATTTCATTTTGATGGAGATTGTTGGGTCGATTTTTATGTGAGTTATTAACCCTTTTTGTAATTTTTTCATGTTTTTGGATGATTTTGACATTATCTTGAAAAGTATAATAGCTAGAGTAAAAGTGAAAGAAGCAAAAATGTTCGGCATTCAAAGATCTACAAAAAAGTCATAATGGCCGAAATTGTCAGTTTGCCCCATATGGGAGTCATTTCCCTTTTTTGTGATTTTTTTTTATGTTTTTGTATGTTTTTCGACATTATATTGAAAAGTATAATAGGTAGAGTAAAAGTGAAGAAAGAGAAAATGTTCAGCACGCAAAGATCTATAAAAAGTCAATAGGGCCAAAATTGTCAGATTGACTCTTATGGGGGTTATTTCCCCTTTCAAATGGATATGTTCATGCTTTGCGCTCTTTTACCCTATTGTTCAGTGATCACCACTATGCTTTTGGTTGCTTCTCAGTATACTGTCTGTAAAATACATTTCACTCAGGTGAGTTTTAAGGTCCAATGAGCCTACTGGTTTTCATGTTTATAAGCGATTTTATATTTTACACATTATTTATGTTATGTATAATGTTGACCAATTTTGCCAGGTGAGCGACTAAAGTCCCCTTGGTCCTCTTATTGTTACTTTAAATCAATCTAAGTAGTAAGAAAAAGACAAAAAGTAGTAAAAAAACAGCTAATGCCCCTACAAGTTAAAAGAGATATATGTACTAAGTCCTAATGTTTAAAAATATATGTTCAGCATTCCTTGCCATGTTATGTAGAATTCGTATTACTCTCATTATAAAAGAGTTGTCCCCCTTGCCTCATAGCAAATTTATTCGCCTAAATATATGTATAACAATTATGCATGATCAAATTGTGTATAATATTTATTTTTATCGAGTTTGAGTTATCTATTATATATTGTGATATCATTGAGTTATAAACTCACCTTTCCCACGAATTACATTCACTTTGTATATATAATAAATTTTGAAAAATTTTGATGTAAAGCAAAGTATTAAACATCCGGATGTCCAGGATATAGTAACAAATCATCCTTTCCTCATAGCAAATTAATTCGCCTAAATATATGTATAATAATTATGCATGATCAAATTGTGTATAATATTTATTTTTATCGAGTTTGAGTTATCTATTATATATTGTGATATCATTGAGTTATAAACTCACCATTCCCTCGAATTACATTCAATTTGTATATATAATAAACTTTGAAAAATGTTCATGTAAATTTGTACCTCATCTATTAAAATGTCTTACATTAAGATTTTTAAACGTTCTTTTTTACATAATTCTTGCAATCATGTTAATTGTCTGAAATGTCCTGATGACCAGGTAGATAGAAGTGCTCACCATGCATTATCAAATTTAGCCATTGACTTTTTTTTTCAAGATTAGGTAAACAAATGTCTGGCTAATTGTTTCGAGCATGTTGTGATTATATCATACTGTCATTCATACGATATCTATCTCTCTCTCTCTCTCTCTCTCTCTCTCTCTCTCTCTCTCTCTCTAGAACAATAGTACCTTAAGTAAGGACATGCTCAAGCATAACAAGATAACAGCAGAACTAAAGCAAAAATTATCCCGAATCAGTAAAGTTCCAGACTAGCAAATGATACATATATACATCGTTTGTACTTAATACCTTCCATTTACAAACTCATTGAGCTGCTTTATCAAAATTTTTAATTAGTTGAAGATAACCTTGGTTGTCTAAGCTTTGGCTCACAGAGTCCAACGTGAGCTGTGGGTAAATTGTATTTTAGCGAACACATATGATTGCTTTATATCCACTTTAAAAGCAGTATGCATAACTAAACATACTATGCGACGTTTCTTTGCATAGCGTTTATAGTAAAGAATTTACTATGCGTCTTAGACAAAATACTGTAAAACCGGAAGATTGTGTAAGAACACAAGTTCTGAATTTATTTGCGAAAGGATATTTTCGCGATTTCGAATGCCCTTGTCAAAATATTATCATACACCATTACACGATAATTTTTATTTTTCGCAAGCGAATGGTCTTGCGAAATTACACGTAAATAAAATTCTCGCGAATAAAAGCGGATTTATAGTAGTTCGTTTTTACCTTCGAGCATTCTAATTGGTGAACCAAATTTAAATCAAGCAAATGTATTTACAGCAATCAGTTTACGTCTTTTATTTATAGCCAGTACATGTTAGAACACGGCTTGAACGTAAGCATATTTTGTGGGAAAGTTTGCGAGCCGGCCTGGCTCAGCCGGTAGCGCGCTCGACACCTGATCGTGAGGTCGTGAGTTCGAGTCCAACCGGCGGCAGGTCGGATTCCTGTCCTTCGAATGAGACAGTAAAAATCGAGGTCCCGTGTCACAGTATGTGTCGGCACGTTAAAGAACTCTCACTGGTCAATGGCCGTAAGTGCCAAGCATAGGCCAAAGGCTGATGACCTCTTCTTGGGTATATTGTAATTAGTGTTTTTCTCCTACATAAAAATCAACCGCTTTCATATAACCGAACGGTATAGCTTTGATTGTGTATGTTCTGGCATACACATAGAACTTCATGTGCTTCAATTACATGCTTTAATTTTCCAACTCGCAAAATATAAACATTCTCAGAAAGCAAAGTATAAATCATCCGGATGTCCAGGATATAGTAACAAATGGACAAACATGGACCTCTTGAAATCAAGAGGTGGGATCAGGTGCCATGGAGGTGTAAGCATCCTCTGTTGATCTGTATTTTAACATTTTACATTACTTTGGTTGGCATGCAGTTGTCATCATTAATAAACGTAACATGTAACAATGACCCATTGACCCCTACATGTAACTGACCAATACAGTACTTGCATAATATGAACACACTAATGTTTGTCGGGATGTCAATTACGGATTCTGCTTGTGAACAGAACAGAGTGGCACGTATGAATACAAAAGTAGAACGATGTGTCTCTTACAAACACTTTTTTAACATTTATTTCTTCATATTTACTTCCTTTCAACCATCTGAATTTGATCACTTTAAATCATTAAATAAACATGTTTTCAGCATCTGTAGGTTGCTTAGTTAGCATATTTTAGACAGACGCGGCGGCATTTTCTTTTCGTGATCGACAATAACACAATTTTACTCGAGTGACATTAATGGACTATCGTAGGAAAAACCTCATCATGTATACATTATAACTGAGTATCACATTGAAGCCATAGTATACTTCTTATTTTTCAAAATACCACTTTTCAAAAGAAAACCAAACTCTAGTTTTACAGTGCATTGATAAAAGTTCTGAGATCTAAGAGAATTTGAGTTGTCTTTAACAATGAAAGTTTTTTTCTGGATTGACTGTCACGGGTCGTGGGTTCCACTCTTTTAGGAGTGGGGCCTGGTTTTTTTAGCAACATTTTATTGAAAATTTGGAGATGTAAAATACACAATCGTCCCCCACGATAGGATGGAAAGTCTAAACTGTACTAAAGAGTATAGAGAAAATGAAAGTTGCAGTTAAAATATAAGCGATCAGCTATTTATAGTTTAATGCTGAATAAACGAGTTACATCGCTATTTAAACCAAGTGAAACAAGACTTCAAAGAAGATTGATAACAAAATGACAATAAATAGAAAATATACGTCTATCCTTTTAGTAAAGGTAGGATCAAACGAATCTAACGAGCTGACACATCCGAATTTGGTACATAATGACGCAAACACCACAAGGCGGCATAGCCCAATGCCACATACGCTATCGGAGAATACTGTAAATTCCGAATAGTTATAAATTCTATTATAAAACGACATGGTGTGCTGTTCGTACAGATTTGGCTTGTGGCTTGCCACTTAATTTGTCTCTGTAAGCGAATTAATGAAATGATCATTCATTGCCCCGGATCGTAGCATATCAGATTTACTATATGAAACATTGAGATTCCTGTTGGATAGCGGTTGTTAAGTTGTCTGAATCGGCTGTGACGAAGATTTATTTCTCACTAATTTCGTTTGAATTTAATTGTGGATATATGGCGGCTGTGACCCATCAACAGGGGATGCTTAATCTACTCCATGACACCTTTTGATTTCAAGAGCTCCGTGTTTGTACAGTATTCAACAGATTTGTATTTTGTATCCTGGGCATCATGAAGATTATTTCTTTGGTAATTGTGATTTTTGAATTGGAAACATAAACATCTTGCGCAGCTTTGGAAAAGTTGAGATCGGGAAACTGAAATAATCACGTCACCAAACAACTGAATGTAGACGACAGCAGGTAAGGTGTCGCAACGTTGGACCTTTGCTGAGAGTTTACATCCTGCGTAATGACGTCAGTTTTGCAGTGGTACGTGGTGTCGATTTCACGTCACTAAAATTCATGATACTTATGCCGAACACTTGAAGAAGCTACAGTACCTGTGTATTGGGTTCCAACCATGTCCTTACCATGAATAAGATGAACGGTCAGCCACAAGAATACCAGAGATGACACGTACTTGATATATTAGATGACTGTTCAAACCATTATATGATCAAATTACCTTGAGATAAAAGAAGAGTTGTATTATGTATTCATCATGCCCGACACCGCTTAAAGAAAAAACAACATTATGAAGTAAAAATTTATACATTATTTTATTTCAGTTTTAACAATTTACAGTCTAACATTTTAATATAATACAGTATTTTCTGGTGCATGGAATTAGCACATAACAATTAACAATTCCAATTGTTTATCTTAAGACCTCTCCCTGGACCCCATATTATAGAACTTTTTTATTTATTTTTTTTTTTTGGACAATTTAAACAACTTTGACAAATATCTAAAACGACGTAATCAGATGTGATGAGATATGTATGATTAAAAGTAAAGTTAGTATGGAATCCAAGATGAAAAAGGATTAATAAATCTGAAGTAAATAGAGAACGTAGTACTCAAAGAAGTATCGCAGTGTTGAACTATTAGATACGCCCTGTATAGTGTGTGTGTGTGTGTGTGTGTGTGTGTGTGTGTGTGTGTGTGTGTGTGTGTGTTTATTCTTAACTGTAATTACAGTAGGAAAACAATATTTATGTCATTAACTTTTGCGAAGACCATTTCCTTCCCTACAATTGGTGTTCTGGATTGCACGGAAAGGAGTTGTATATCGGTATGTATTATTGATGTCTCAGATAATCCTCGTTCGGTATCGTCGATGCAGAGTTATCGTTCCTGTTTGATTTTCTTTCCGATATCAAGCAATGCAAGCATGTATATGATGATCTGATGGACCCCTACACTAGCAGAGATCGAGGAACATTGGCTATCTAACTAGACTGATTATGCCAATCAATCAGTCGGGCGTACGGGCAGCATTGCGCAGGCACCATCGTCTTGTATTTAATATGATGATTAAACTAGACGAAACAAATGCAAAAAATGTTACAAAATAAATGTTTGGTAAACTTGAGTGAAGTGTCGATGTTGAGTTTACATTATTTAAAAGCCGGGGAGTGGTGTGTGTTATACTTTGTTCACTGAAAAGAAGGGAAACATGACAGTAAGACGTTTCTAACGGATGATCACAAATACAAACTGAGTAGTTTGTGAATCGTCTAGATGAGTGATCGTTTATACACGTTGAGTCAGTACACGAATCTAGCATTCCCTCACACAATCGACCGGAAAATCCTGTCCGGCACTGACAATAAAGATTGTTTGAAGAAACTGGCATACACTTGCCATCATTAAAACATTTAACACTATTGCATGGATCTAAACTCACATTACATCTAAGAAGGGTGTTCTTAGATGTACAAGAACACTTGCTCACAAATCCACACTTTGTTTCATTTAAGCATCTTAATCCACGACATGAATTCAATTCATTTTCACAATTTTTGCCGTAGTAATTGGTTTGGCACTTACAAGTGTAATACCCATCTACATCCAGACATGTTGCACCTAAAAAAAATATAAAATACTTGAAATAAAATAAAGAAGCTTTACAGACGTTATGAAACGGAAACAATTAACATAATTCCATGGCATGTGCACACTGTTTCGTTAACAATTGCCGTGATTACGTTTATGTTATAACAATATGCAGAAAAAGATAATTAGATTTAAACAAGCTTAACAGCAAAAACGATGCTGAATTATGTAAGAGAAATTTCTATCTCCTTTAACGCACCTAAATTATTGTAGTTACGTAAAAGAGTTATAATAGAATCGATCAATACATGCATATATATATATATATATATATATATATATATATATATATATATATATATATATATATATATATATATATATATATATATATATATATTTCAATGTGTTTTAAATGTAAAATCATGCAGGCGTTTGGGGAATTTTGGATTTCGTCTGATATCTGAAATATGTTGTAAATTTGAGTGCCTGTGACCTGCGGGAATGCCGAAAAAATATTGATATTAACTGTTCAACCCTTGTGGTCACAATGAGACTCACCAAAATCAATATAGAGACTGGTCTACTGTCATAATTTAGGAGTGAACAAGTTCATATTACGTATGAAGTTTTTGCAAAATTTGGATTTTAATCCATGCACCCTTGAAATCTAGCAGTGGACTTGCCATTCTTTGGAATGTTTGAGTTCAAATGTGGCTACAAGGGTGAATGATTTAGTTTGTGAGTAATACTTGGATATTTGGCAATGCATTTAGGTTTAATATTTGGCTTTTTATAATACCACGTTCTCTTTCGGAACTATACCTTCAAGAAATAAATGCATTTTCACATTATAAATAAGCGTTATATCGGTAATAACATTTGACTTTGGTGATATATGATTGATGTCAATGCTTTTTCATCGCGTTAATCAAATTTGTAGTACGGTTTGATATCGCATTAAAATATATAAAATTCTTCAATATTAAACGACATAAATGTAGATCGTCTTCACATATCGTCGTCAATGGTTTTAAAAATAGAAATCACGTTAATCAACGTGACTTCAGAAAAAAAAGTTTAGAGATTTTTTTTTACTGATTAACGCATTAAGTGCACAGGTACTTTTCCAAATTCTATTCTATATTTGAATCGAATTGCATAGGAAAATACTTTTAACTAGTTAACAACTGTTTTAACGAGTTATTATATAAGCCTACAAGGTATTTTAATTGTGCCTGTATGATTATAAAGTTGAAAGATAATTTGTTTTTCTGACTAATTTACATTCCTTTATCATATTTTAAGTATGTACATGATTTAAAAAAAACCATTAACAAACATCTGTTACATTTCAAGCAAATTGCACATACAAGTCCCTATTGCCTTTTGATACACGCTTCATACTTAGACATTTTACTTAATATAGGCACAGACGGGTAATTGGCAACTAAGCTATACGACAAATGCGACGATTTCGGCTTTCCCGTCGTAAATTTTCCACATTTAAGTAGTAATATCCCTCAGTCACCCGCATATGGAGTTTATATTTCACAAATGATCCGATATGCCAGGGCGTGTACATCATATGAAGATTTCATATACAGAGGTAAACTACTCACTGACAAATTATTGACACAGAGATATCGAAAACCGCGTTTAATATCAACGTTCCGCAAATTTTATGGTCGGTTTAATAGTCTTGTTTGCGATTAATCTGTTTCACTACGTGAAATGTTGAGTTGCCTTTTCGTTGGCGGTTGTTGAGACGTCTCTACCAATTGTGACGAGGATTCACTCCTGACGTGTTTCATTGGATTTGACTGTGGACTCACGGCGGGTGTGACCGGTCTACAGGGGATGCTTACTCCTCCATGGCACCTGATCCCACCTCTCGGTTTCCAGAGGTCCGTGTTTGTCCATTTTTACCGGATTTGTATCTATGTCCTGGACATTCTATTGATTTATACTTTGGTATCTGAGATTTTTTATACTATAAACTCTTATACGTTAGACTGCCGAACCAGATTTTAATCATGTTCAAGTCTGCGAGAGAAATCGATGGATTTTATTATAATAGTTTTTAATCTTTACGTTTAAATAAATGGTCAAGTGAGACAAATGTATGATTGCTGTGAGAATATGTTGGTCATTGGTTCATGATTTTAAAGATTTGGAGAGTTGTATGGGTCTTTTCATTCGCAAACTTTCTGCAGCTTTACATGAAGATACTTCCTGATAAATTATAACTGGTCAACTGGTTCTTGACACAAAGCTATAGAAAAAGATCACCGGGAGCTATTGGATATTGGTTCTAAAAATTTTGTTACATTTAAAACATTTCGCATTTACTGCTAACATCTGTTGTCGAGTGGTTAGATCATCACGCTTTAAATAATGAAATCTTTCACGTCCGCGTAGGTTCGAGTCCCGCTGGAATTTTAGCTGATTTTTGTGAGAAAGTTTGCCAGTTTACTTGCGGAAGGTCGGTTGTCTCTTCCAGTATACATTGTAACCAGGTTATTTCCTCCACCATTAAAAACTGGCCGCCACCATATAACTGAAAAATTGTTGAGTAAGTGTGGCGTAAAACGCCATTCAAAATTCAAATTGTATATTTATACTGCTGGCCCGTTTTGTCGCTGTACTTCATAATTGCATTGCTTAAATATATATAATCATGTTATACACTTATCAGCGTTATGGGGAATTTTCTATTTCACAGAAAGATGTATTTTGAAAAACAACATGACTGCAATGATATTCTGCTACTCGAAGTCTTAAAACACAATGAAACTATACATGATAATCGCCGAAAATAAAAATTAAAATAGAAATACAACGATACAATAGGACCTGTAATACAATGGAAACAGACTATATGCTCCCCTTTAAGTAATATATCCATGTAAATTTAAAAATTCAATAAATCAATTTATCACATCTGTTATTAAATTTATGAATTAAATAAGAACTTTTTTTTCACTGTTATTTTTTATTGATTTTATTGTAGTTTTGATTGGCTTAATGAGAAATATCAATGTAAACCAATTAAAATACAGTGTCAGGCCACCGATGAAAATCTGATTAATTAATCCTATCTATAATGTAATTATAATATTCAATTCATTGTTTGATTATAAACTGATCACATTTGCTAACAAATGGTGATGCCATGGTAAAAGCGTTCGAACACGTACTGTAGATATGACGTATCAAAAAGGGATTTTCGTGTGAGCTGTTTGTAACGCCGTATCGAAGCGAAACAAAATGGCCACGCACAGACTGTTTCTGTCTCGACTAAAAAGCAGGCGATATTATGTTTTGATGGAGGGGGTTTAAGTGGTCAAAAGGCAGTGGAAATGTTTATACCTTTGGTATTATGTTTATAATATTTAATGTATCCACTATCTAGGTCAATAATTCAAAAGTGTTTTAAAAAAAATTCAGTGACATTGGAGATACAGCACAGAAAATGAACATCCAATTGGGCGAACTTCGAAGCGAGTTTGCTGCCCAGGTCTATCGACAACTTTGGTTCCTTGAGACATCAGGTGATGTATTTCAATCAAAACCACAGGGGCGAGGGAATCTTTTTTTAGAGCGTAAAATTTTACTAGCCCCTGGCCTGTGTCAAAACGTGGTCTGTTTACATATCACAAGCCGTAGACTAGCCTACATGTACAGAACATCGGGAAAATCGAGGGCCTAACGAAACTTAACTGGAAAATGTAATAAATAGAATATTCTCTTTTTGCTTGTACACAGAAACTTGTACATATCAAATTAGAGCACAGGCATAAAATATCTTATATTCCTATATATTTTGTGAAAATAAGGTCAGTTCAGTGTGGTATTCATATACAAATAGTAAGGTTGAGTCAATCAATTGCAAAGAAAAAGTGCCAAAACATGGGTTTCTCAACCAATTTTCACAAAATATATAGGAATTTAAGAATGTGTATGCCTGTGCATATCTCTTTTTGTTATTGTATATCAATTTAAGTAGTAAAAGGGGGAAAATGTAAAAATGTATATTAATCTAAGTATTAAAAAAAGGAAACAAAAATTTTGAAAAAATACAGCTAATGCCCCTTTAATAACCTATATATATATTATAAACATAATACCAAAGTTATAATGCTCAAGACGATACCGTTTCTGTCAATTAGACTTCATCAGTTGAGCTCCAATTTGAAAAAACATGTGTTTTTTTACTTAAAGTGTTTCATACAGGGCCAAGCTAATATATCTAAGGTATAGCCGAAATCCGTCTATCGGGCGCCACTGTTCCCCAAAATGGCACGTATCATAGCTTTAGAACATTTTTAAACGTCATCACACAGTACCACTATTCCTGTGTATAAGATGAACAACTGGTACCGAAATACCAGGTACTAGGTTTATGTATATATGAAATTAAAATTAAAACTTACCATTCGCACAGGGGTTTGATAAAATAATGATATTTGTTTCGCAACATGCTACCCGTGAAGGTAGGCGGACATAGGCATCGGGCGCCATATTTCCCAAGTTGGCACGTGCCATTGTTTGAACATTTTACGTCATCACACAACACTTTTCTGTGTTCACACCTTCGCCCATAGTACTTTGAGTTACATTCACAGCGTAAGTATGATGTAAAATCACTTTGAAATAAACAGATCAACATGAACAAAGATTCAACAATCAAATCCATAAATTTATGACTTCATACAATATTCTTCCGAAATATAATGTTGAACTTAAAAAATGAATATGCCAGAAAAAACGACTTTGAATCAACAGATCAATGATAAAGATTCAAAATCTTATTATAAATTTATGACTTCAGAACTTTTTAAATATAATTTGAATATACTTGGAAATGCCAGATAAAATGATGTGCTCTTTCGGTCACATGCCCAACGCAATGTTGCACAAACCCTATTTCAAGTTTGTTGTAGTCGGAAAGTCGTAAACATTTTTGTCCTAATACTACCGGTGAATTGTGTCACAGAGCAACTACCGATCTTTGCATAGAAAAACTGTCGTTAACCAAAAAACTATATTAAAAACTTCATATTTATTCCATCAGGAGGTTAAACGCCTCTCCTAAAATACCTAAAACGAAATAATAATTAAATAATTTCAGAAAAATCTTCATGTTTACTACTTACTCTGCATATACCATCATTCCGACAATATCCATTGTAACAAATACGGGTCAGGCAATGTCTACCCCCAAATCCGTTTTTACAGGAACAGGTAAAGTTCTGGTCCTTATCCGGATTACATGTTCCTCCATTTAAACAAGGTTTGTGTTTGGAACAATAATTCATATCTGGAAATATAATGATGATTCTGTTACATTATATCACAACGACACAATAGTACAGATCTATAATTTTATACTTAACATGTCAAACAGTCTTTCATATGACATTTTTAACAACACAGTAAAAGATATAAAAAATCGGCAAAATAGTATAACAATTTTGAATTACCTTTTATATGACGAAACGGACACTCGCGGATAAAATGAAAAAAAAAGTCAACTTGTTTTAAATAACTCAATTTCTTCTCATAGAACATGTTTGGTGTAAACATGGTACAATATATTCTAATGCCTTCTGTCTGTTTCGCGTTATTTCATTGGTTGATTACGTTGAAAACTCTCTGGGGATTCACGTTTAACATTCCACATTAACAAATTCACATGACAAATAAGTAACGATTTCAAGCGCATCAATGTATTCAACAAAGTAATTTGGTCATAGATAAAGATAGGAGCCAGTGTTTTATGTCGTTTCTGTCATTAAAATGCTTAGTTAGAAGGTGCAGGCATTAGGTAAGCCCTAAATCAGTCTTTTATAAGGTATGGTTCTACGAGACGTTGGTCATGGCATTGTGCAGCATAGCTAAAACCTCAATATGAGGATTGTAATGATCGGTTATAGGATCTCTTGAAGAGAATTTCGTAAAAAAATGTTTATGTCATTAATGTTTCTATCAATCTTTATTTAGTTGTTTTAAACATTACATTTCTATTAAGGAGCACACATGTGAACAAAAGCTGTATAGTGTGTAAGATGTATTGTGTTGCTTGTCATGTTTTAATTTTTGTATTCATTTAACATCCACCTAGAAATTAAAAAAATTAACCCTTTCGATCCTACAGACCCCAATGGACTTGTCTGAAACAACAATAATGAGCATAACATTCATATATTCAGGGGTGAAAGGGTTTAAAACATGACATAAAATTATCTATATCAAGTTTACCGAAAAATACTGAATACAGAAGTTTATATTGAAATAAGTATTTTTATTGTTTGAAATCGCTATAATAACTCACATTGTTTACAGTCGATAGTTACAGTATATATAATACTTGTCATTACATTTTTATTTTTGTTCTGCATTTTCATTTGTCCAGAGACGTTGACGTTTAAATGAAACTGCACAGTAAACCGGATAATTCATCATATCACACTGCTATGACGTCACGAAACGTTTTAGATGAATATCATTTCGCCCCGAATTCTGTGACTGTATACAATATGTAACAGAGGGATCGATAGAATTTGTCATATTTCTTTCAGTTGTCGATGGTTTGTAAATTGAAATGTAATAAATCGATTATTGCACTACTTTTGGTTCGATATGAGAATTTATGTAGTACAAAAATCAATATCAACCTCGGCCTTTGGTCTCGGTCGATATTGTTCTTGTATTCCATAAATTCTCATATATTCTTTATATTGTACGAAGTTGTCATAATTATATATTTTTTTTTGAAGTCGATATCGCTATCTATATTGTTTAAGTTTTGTTAAAGAATAGGTAACATTACGAAAAAAAAAATGCTATTTCACCTGCTACCTGGAATCTCTGAAAAGGCATCTTTACATTTTCCCCCATTTTACTACTTAGATTGATATACAATATCAAAAAAGGAAATACGCAGGCATAAAAATTATCAAATTCCTATATATTTCGTGAAAATTACTTGAGAAATCCAGAATTAGCATTTTTGTAATTGTAATTGATTGTCCCTTACTATTTGTACATGAATACACACAGGACCTGGCCCGTGTAAAGCTTTTATTTGTTATTGTAATCAAGTACAAGTATTAAAAATATAAATCGAAATAATGTTTTTGGTAAACACAGCTAATTTCCCTTCACATAATTATGTAAGTATTAATCAAATTAACCAATTATCATGGTCAGCAGCATACAGTAACGTCCATGATAACCGTGGAAGATATATAGGACAAAACATGGTAAAGTCTTGGATATGAATGCAAGATATTTGTACCTTTGGATCGAAAGATATATATCGCGGCTAACACAGGGAGATAGAAATCCCTACAGTAATCCTTTACGGAACAAGGTGGAACAATCTGAACAGGTCGTGACAAACAATTTTGAATGTACAGTTTTACTTCCGGGTATATGGCCATGAAGCAGTCTTGGGTTTAAATCATAATTGTTAATCCATGTTCTTTTTTATTTGTTGTGTTTTTAACGCAACACTCACAATTTTTCAGTCAAAGATGGCGACCAGTTACAATGTACTCGGGATGGGTAAAAGCAACCTGGCAAACTTTCTTACAAAATCAGTATAGGTTCCAATAGGACTCGAACCCGCGCTGAGAAAATTCATGGTTAAAGCACCTAACCTCTCAGCCACAGAGACTCAAAGTCAATATTAAGATTAGCCAGGTGTTATTTACTCTAAATTAACATTTTGCAGGTATATATAGGATTTTTTAAAAATTGAAACTGATTTAAAAGTCTAGTTTCATGATCCTTGACCCAGGCGGATGTGTGCGTGAACCAAAATAGAAAGAGAAACAAGAAACCAAAAGTGGACCAGTATTCACTTAATACCTAATACACAAACTTACTCCTCCATGGCACCTGATCCCACCTCTGGATTCCCAGAGGTCCGTGATTGTATCAATATCATCATATTTGTATATGTATCCCAGACATCACGAAGATTTATAATTTGATATGAGATTTTATATATATATATATATATATATATATATATATATATATATATATATATATATATATATATATATATATATATATCGATATGTGTTGTTTAAATATTTCAAAATGTTTGTAGGTATGATCGATTATATAATAGAAATACCTATATCACAATTTTTCCCTTCCCATCCTTCACGACATAAACATTGCCAAGGGGTGATACAATATCCGTTTAAACAGGTGGGTCTTGTTTTACACGTGTCGCAGTATTCACCGGTCCATCCCATGAAACATCTGCAATTTGAAACATAAATATTTGAAATTATATATATATATATATATATATATATATATATATATATATATATATATATATATATATATATATATATCTGTCTGTGTATGTACGTACGTACGCACGCACGCATGCATGCATGCATGCATGCATGTATGTATGTATGTATGTATGTCTGTATGTATGTATGTATGTATGTATGTATGTATGTATGTATGTATGTATGTATGTATGTATGTATGTATGTATGTATGTATCTATGTATGTATGTATGTATGTATTCAAACACACACAAATACACACCCACACACACCCCACTTCGATTTTCACTTATATGAAGATGTAACCAGCTTGAAGTTGGACAACTTTTTACCTGTGCCATAGACTGACGTCAATGCATCGATCTATCTTTTATTTGTGACACGGGACCCCTGTTTGAAATGACTTTCACTTTGTAAATTGGCTGGTAACGGAAGAGTCACTGCAATCTAAAGTACATTGTATTACCTCTAGCTTGCGAATTGCACTCTCATCCACCAGACCATAGCGAACTATAAAAATATCTTTCTTCTAAAATTAAATTAGTTCGTGTCATACTCATAAACAAAAATTATATGAAATGGAAGAGTTTTTATCAAAGGGTTTCATAAGATCACATAATTCATACATATATATTACTTCAAACTAGATATACGCCCACATATACACAGTATTTTTATACCAAACATGTTTATATACATGTAGTTCAAATTTTATTACCTTGATAAATTAAATAGAAAACGTTTTATGTCCTCTTACCTACACTCAAACGGTTTATCGCAGAAACCACGGGAACTGTTACATTTCTCTGTACAAAGTGCTTGAAATAATATAAAAAACCAAAATTACACTAGATCATCGCTTACAGACACGATAGTATGAATTCCCATTCATCATAATTATAAATTTTAATGCTAGACAGAGAACTTCCTAGAAATAACAGATTAGACCATTTATTCAACATCAGCCTATCACTTGAAATTGCCAATGGACATAAATGCAAATTTTGAGCACGAACATTTCTTCATTTGTGTTACTAGAACATTATCTGGCATACAAACATGTATTTTGTTTTGAGTTCGAAGCACATTTATAATTCGTAATACAATATCCGACATTATATATTAACTATTGCAATATTTTGTTTTAACATTGAATACGAATTTGGCAACACATGTAGATTTAATATTTGGTCTTGTTTTCTTACGGAAATATACATACAGTAAAACCTGCTATAGCAGCCACCACTATATAAGGATAACCTGTATATAAAGGCCTGTTTTTCAAGTGCCTTGACTGCATCCTTCAACTAAATGGAACCTGTGTATACGGGTCACCTGCACATAAAGGTTAATATTCATGATCCCTTGAGTGGTCCCTATATACAGGTTTCACTGTATATATCAAATTCGAGCTCAACTTATGAAGTCTTACCAATAGAAATGATATGATCGTCTTGTGCATATGTACTAGCCTGTTTTGTAAACTATACTTTTGGTATTGTTATATAATATTGTAAACATGTAATTCTTTTACATATCAGATACATACCATTCTCACAAAATTCTCCCTCCCATCCCGGGAGGCACACTATGGTTCCATTTTCATCACAGACGTAATGTCCGAATCTGTCATTTCTGTCCCGGCACATACGTTCACATGCGGCACCATAATAATGGTCGTCACATACGACACGGAACCCGTACTTTAATTCCAGCTGATCGATTGAACTTGTATTGAATGTCCATAAACTTGGTGGAACTATTTTGTCTCTAATTACAGCTCGATGAATTCGCTGAGAATCTAGAAGGAAATAATTCACATATACAAAAATACCTATAAGAACAACATTACTATGGTTTAATTAGCAAAATATTGAATTGTTGCTACACTTCCAGAAATTACAATACAAAAAGTGTTTTGGACTGTTGAAATATACGAAACATTATTAATTCGTACTGTGCAGCCGACAATACACTTCTGATCTACTGAGCTTTTTCTGTACTAGACATATACATGTATGTACAGGAATGACCTCCATCATCAATATTTCAATATTATCGTTTTGAATTTAAACTTGACGGTGGACTCACGGCAGGTTTGACCGGTCGACAGGAAATGCTTTCACCTCCATGGGACCTCTTGGTTTCCAGAGGTCCGTGTTTGTCCATTTTTACCAAATTTGTATCGATATCCTGGACATACTAAAGATTTATACTTTGGTATCTGAGATGTATTATATTTATATCATCATTATTATCTTATGGCGAAAACCTGGTTACAAGGTACCCGGAAAGAGACCATCGGCCTTCCGCAAGTAAACTGGCAAACTTTGCCACAAAAATCAGCTTAGGTTCCAGCGGGACTCGAACCCACGTTGATCAGAGGTTAGATACTTTTATTATTATCATAATTATTATTATTATTATTATTATTATTATTATTATTATTATTCTTATTATTATTATTATTATTATTATCATCATCATCATCATCATCATCATCATTATTATTATTATTATTATTATTATTATTATTATTATTATTATTATTATTATTATTATTATTTCATATCAACACCATCATATTAAATACATTTACGAGAAAACACTCCAATCTGAAGTAAACGTTTTGATTGATGGACTGTCTTTGTAACACATACCTACTGTAGTTCCGTTTTGTTGGGAGTCATGCCAGGCATCAATCACCAGGATAAATGCTCGCTGTAAACAGAGAAAACATGAAAGGTTTCATTTACTTCACATCTCAAATGATAATAATTTTAGAGCATTTGGTGCAAATTTGTTTTGCCTTCTGTCGAAAGATTGTTTTTTATACTATGGATTAAGAATCATGTCCTAATTCCATTACCATTGCATTTTGAAAACTGTTCAAATTATATATATATATATATATATATATATATATATATATATATATATATATATATATATATATATATATATATATATATATATATATACCTTTATTCTGATTGAAATACCTTTTTTGCAATGAACGAGATTTTGAATTAGGAACATCATTAGCTATACTTTGCGACAGGTATAAATCAAAAGTTCATTTGTTAATTAAATATACTTAAATTCCTATACCCGTGAACTACAACAGAACATATTTCATCCCCCTTAACAAAATGATAAGAAAAAAAGTACCGATGAATAATCGAAACTCCAGTTCCATTAGAATACAACAAATTGGATATAAAAAGGGTCTCCACATGAAAAACAAAATTACATCAAATTGGTATTTGGCTTTTTAAATTTAAATCAAAGTCGAAATAAGAATAAGATGACTTAAAGTAGTGAATGTATTTCATTTATAGTTTTATGAAAAATAGTGGCAATATGTATTATCTGTAATACACCTAAATTCTAATACCCTTAACATCGACATGAGATGTATCAGGTGTATAGTCGTTCGTCTGATAGCCGAAGAACCAGACGATAAAATAATAAAGGCATTCATCCTTTCTCATAAATCTATTACTTTGAATACCTCCTTTGTGTGTAAGACGACAATTATATATTTTACACATCTATTGCGTTATCTTTATAACGAATTAATGTATTAAACACATAACTTTATCTCTTTACTCCTTCCTTTTTATTGTGAAATGAATTACAATTTAAATGTACTTTAGAAAATGTGATAACATTTTGTGTCTGTATGTCGGACGAGACGATTAAAAACTTTATCGACAAATGGTTTGAAGAAAATTGAAGAAATTGTGAAGGACTGGGAAAACTCAAAGACTTGAACATATATATAAAAGATAAATAATGACGGACCCAAGATCAGATAAAAAAAACCGGAAAGTAAAAAATATACGCCATTTATCTTGCCACACACAAGACGACGTTATGGATTCGTTGTGGCGAATTTCATCAACTAAACGATAGCAAAGGATTAAACCCCTGTTGTGAAAATTTGTACTAATAAATTATAAAGTCTCGTTTGTTAAAAAGAGACGCTATCAAAATACAAGACAATACTTAGTTTCATGGTGTTATATGCTTTAAGAATAAAATGAATCTTTACGTGCATTACATAAAACTAACAAATACGTCGTGTTACTGATGAGTAATTAATTTTAGAAGTACATAGCGCATATTACTCTCAAGGAATATAACATATATACACAACTCGATACATCGTTAGATAATTAAGACATGTCTATTGCCAGACAGTTTAAAATGCAATCCATATTACCAAGGTTGTCTACTTAGCACTCATCTGCAGCTACTTTTGTAGCTGCATTCATTAGTCGTTCAAATATAACTTTCTGATGAAGACCAAAAGGACATAACTAAAATCTGCTATTTCATAGATATTCATTAATTTCATCAATTAAATCTTTATATCTTCGAGGTCGAAAATCTGCGGCGAGCAAACATGTTGTTTTGTATCATGTATTTGTAATGCACAAAAGTTTTATATCTGTGAAAAATTTTGAGTGTATTTCCTAAATTTTTAATAAAATTTGGCTTGTTACTTTAGTTTAGAAAAACCAAGTCAGAATTTTTTTTTAGAACTTTAAAAGGAATTTTAAAAGCTTGAAGGAATTCGATTGTTGAGCTATTGTGTTTCCTTAACTCATTTTGTTTATCATAAAATATTCTACATCACTAATAATGCATTGCGTTAAAACTATATGCCAATAAATATGCAGGATGTAAAATAAAGTTTGTCCAGTTAAATAAAGATTTTTTGTCAGTTTCTAGTATATTTTGATTGTCGATGTTGCTAATGCCATTACATTGTTACCATAATCTCATTCTCACACGAAAATACAGTAAAACCTGCTATAGTGGTCACCTCTATATAAGGATTACCTGTTTATAAAGGGCAGTTTTGAAAAGTCCCTTAGCTGCATACTTCAACTAAATTGAACCTGTGTATAAGGGTCACCTGCACATAAAGGTCAATATTCTCTGGTCCCTTGGGTGGCCCCTATATACAGGTTTTACTGTAAATATCTATCTACTACCTGACTTTTTATTTGAATGCTGTTTTATGCAACACTCAATGACGTTTAGTTATACGGTAGCGGTCAATATTAAATGGTGGAGGAGAGACTCCGAGATCAATCTACCCGGAATGTGACAATCGACATTCCGCAGGCAAATTGGCAAACATTCTACCAAAATCAACTTAAGTTCCAATGGGACTGAATCTGCGCTGACTAGAAGTGAGAAAGTTTATGATTTAAACTTTATCATCCCTACAGACCACAATAAACTGGCCTAAACAATAGAAAAGAGAATACCATTTAAAAATTTAGGAGTGTTAGGGATAAAGCGTGATGCTCTAAACACTCGGTCATGGGGTGCCTCAATCTACTATCCGGGTATATGTAGAACCACCGTGAATCACGCTAACGAGTCACGTGCTTATACATCTTGATATGGATTGCCAAAATCAAGTTAATGACTTAAAACTAAGCCTTTACTCAGTTTAACCGTTTCGAATATCTTTTTTTTGTTATTATCACATAAACGAAGTAGGCGACATATGACCATTGAACAAAAGTCTGTACATAAGCTTTCTTTTTTCTTCCAGGGTGTTCAATCAGATTGAATTGCCCCATAATGTAATATAATGAATAAGTTAATTCAAATTGCGACACTTAATTTTAGTTTTTCTACAGTTAATTCTAGTTCTCGAAATTCGCATTTACTGGAGAAAACTAGGTTTAACTTAGAAAAACTAGATTTGCCTTGAGAAAACCTAAACAAGGCTTTATTTCTATTACATTTAGATATGCTACATTTTTAGAATGTGAAATGTTTATTTGATAAAACAAACTAGAATATCATAATTTTAAAACGATTTCTTCCACCTTAAAAACAAGGACATCAGAAAGTAACTAGGTTATTATTAGTCTGTACATGGGTATTTCTGTTTTCTTCGATGGTTTTAAATCAGATTGAACTGCGCAAAATAAAATCAATGTGTATATTCAGATCTCGAGATAATTTCAGTTTTTTCCACTTAAAAACTAGTTTTTCTTTAAACGTGCATTTATTCGAGAAAGCTAGGATAAATTAAGAGAAAAAAATAGATTTGATTCGAGAAAACCCAAATTAAACTGGATCAAAACTAAGTTTATTTGAGAAAAACATCTCTTAAGTAATGAATTTTATTTTGACATGCTACATTTTGAGGCTGACGTGTTGAATCAGAATATTATAATTTTGATATATTGCGATTTTTTTACAACTTAAAACCAAGGATGTATTAACATTTTGCCGTACCCCAATTGGCATTTTACTTCTTGATGTAATTAAAAGGGTCCATAACATGTATTCTGAAACGCAACTTTAATAGATGTATTTTACATCAGAAAGACACGAGGTTATCAGAGAAATGAAGTAATATAGAAAAAAAACATACCAAGGTTAATACGTTTGATAAACCTCACATGAAGCAGAACCCGAACTTAATGCTTATTTAGAGGTAAAAAAATCGCGTTATCTGAACAATCCTATGCACTTGTCAATTTTTTATAGTCGTCTAAAAGATCTATATATCAGAGAGGCAATTTTCAATTATATTTTATGTTCCATGAATGAGGACAATGTTTGATACAATGATAGACACCACACATTGAATACTACTATCACACATGAAAAACAGTTACAGCGTAATTGTACAAGAATCTTCTTGTCAATTAAACAATCATCATCTTTCCTCCCCCACAGTTTGCAGAATAATCTAGAATGATTAAACAGCTTAACGTATGTCGCTTTACCACTTTCCATCACTTAGGTATTTTTGATAAGTAATTTGTAATTTGAAATGATGTGGGCAAACCTAAATCTAACGACGCAAATATCTATTATGGTGCAATGCATCATTAGAAAGTCATTGTTTCTTTCAAGCCCGTCTTTTGGATTGCATCTCCATACATGGCTGCTCGTTAAAATGAAATTGATTGCAATTTTAAATCAATTCTAATGCCGACACTACACATGTTTCTTCTCTAAGAATTTTTATATTTTCAACAACGTACTTTGCATTCTCGATTACGATATAAGACGGACGGTAAAACTGTAAACCAAAAATTAATTAAATGCTTCGTTGAAAACATACACGAAAAAATTGACATTAATCGATTTCACTAATTGGTTAAATAGAGTGATAATCGGGATACAAAGGTCAATGAACTTTTGTTATAAAGATTACAAAATGACCCCACAATATTACTTTGTTTGACAGATTTCGTTTTACTAATAACAGTTTTAAAACTTTTTCATGAAAATGCCTTCCTCATAGATACCTAATATACATACGAAGCAGACATACTCCTGGACTTATGGCGTTTGGGATTCGCAATTTTTCTTCATGTTGAGACCATTTGTATATGAAATATCTCAGATACCAATGTATAAATCTTCAGGATGTTCACTATGTATATTTAATTTGACGTGTTCTAATGGACTTGTTACTTCCATTGTTACTTTTTCAAATTCATTTTCTGTATCTACTCTTACAGTTTGAAAGACGTTTTACTCCCCTTGGTTTCCAGAGGTCCGTGTTTGTCCGTTTTTACCAGATTTGTATCTCCACCTGGACATCCTAAAGATTTATACTTTAGTATCTGAGATTTTTCATATTTACGCCACACTTAACAATTTGTCAGTTATATAGCAGTTTGGGTGGAGGAGCAATCATCACTTGTTGACCGGTCACACCTGCCGTGAGTCCACAGTCCAATTCAAATTAACTCTTTTCCCCAGAAGCATTTTTTTTCAATATGTCAACCCTGTTTATATGAGCTAATTACGAGCTTCCCTGTGGATATGGTTAAATCCATATAACCTGGCGGGGGGGAGTCTTGTGAACCCTTTTTGACCTGGACGAGTTTAAATTTTAGGTAATAAAGCATAACATTAAAATTACGCTGACAAGAGTAATCTTTCCTACTTGCTACCATACATAAGAGAGTTTCCAGTGAGGAATAAAACGTTTTTCCTGTGCAGTTTGTCATAACCGAAAAGGTTCATATGATAATGAAAAGGTTAATGCGCCCCGCCATCTTTTGCGAACCGGACAATATCAATTCCTGATATCTATAATTATAATACACGAACACGGGATAGGTAAAACAAACAGACACTAAGTTTACATCATACGGAACTAATTATCGAAGACGAACTTTACATCAAACGAAACTAATTACAAAATATGAAGTTTCCATCATACGAAACTAACTATCGAAGAGGAAGTTAACATCATATAAAACTATAGCTACCGAATAGGAAGTTTACTTCAAATGAGACTAGCTTCTTTAAGGAAGTTTACATCATATGAAACTATCCATCGAGTAGGAAGTTTATATCATACGAAAGTAGCTACAGAATAAGAAGTTTACATCATACATATCTAGCTACATTTTTGTGAGGATGGCTAAAGAGTAAAGACAAAAAATCGTTGTGTATCTCTATCCATGTCATTATAAACACTTTCAACTTAAAATCTCCTTCATCACATCTGCTTATCCCGATGTAATCGGAATGTAAAAGTTAAGATAGAAATTTCAACATATAACGAAATTCAATATCAAAGAGTAATATTATCGCATTGTTTTCATCTACAACATGATTTAGGCGTTGATAAGTGACATCATTTTCTTATGTAGTTCGATCACGTGACAATCACCAGACGTGTGCCAGATGTGAACAATATGGTCCCCAGTATTTGTTCACCTACCACAGAACGATACCAACAAGCCCTGAACTTAGACATATGTACAAAATGTATATATTTTGCAGCAGTGTCAATAAATAAAATAACATTATTTAAGTGTTTTTTCCAGATATATTTGATTGTCTGCTTGTCTAAATATTCAGAGTGACAGCAAGTAATGACACGTCATACAAGGATTTGATTTACCATGTCAGATTATCATAAATATGCCGAGTATCAAAAGTATAAAGTTCTAAAATCGCAGGCGTAAAAATTTCGAGTTTGAAAAATGAGCCCCATTTTTAGAGAATGTTTGTTCTTTCCCAAGCTATCGGTTAAAAATGGCATTCGGAATGGTCTTGTCCTGGGTCACAGTGACCGTGATACGTCTACAGAATGTAATTGTAAAAATGGAATTTTCGTAAAACAAAAAACAAAACAAAACCCCCAAAACAACAAGAAATCAACATAACGCACACTCAGAAACAAAATATTCCTTGATACCGTAAAAGGATTTCTATTGCTGTACATATATAGGAGTTAAATTTTCGTCAAAAAAAAAAAAAAATAAAAAATAAAAAAAAATAAATAAATAAAAAAAAAAACAAGAAAAAACAAATTCAAAACAAGCAAACAAATAATAAAAATTTCATAAAACAAAAGACAAAAAAATCAAAATAGAGAAAAATCAACAAAACGCAAACTCAGAAATAAAATTTCCCTTGATACCGTAAAAAGATTTCTATTGTTGAACGTATATTTGTGATCCGTGAAATATTTGTGCAATTGACCTAAATTTCAAATTGAAATATTTGTATTTTTAAAATCTGCAACAACAAAATGTTTGTTGATACCGTCAAAAGAATGATAACGTTGAATGTATAATAGTGCTCCGTGAAATATTACCGCAACTGACTTTAAATTCAAATGGAAAGTTCTGTGTTTTTAAAATTTCACGATAACTGCAGTCCTGTAATTCTTATGGCAAAATGATAGATACCCATAAAACGTCGCCACATTAAATAATTGTCTCTAGCAGACATCATTTTCCGAGAATTCTTATATCACTGCCCATAGTTATAGGACCCGAGTTATCGTGAAAATGTTTATTTGCAAAAAGAAATAGAAACTCCTTTTTAGGAATACAAGAGTTAAATACGGTTTGCCACTAGATTGTTTAATATAAATTTAACAGCTTAATTAAATCAGATATTTACATCAATTCCACTATATCGACTTTTTAAAGGTGGTCATATATACCAGAAGTATTAGGTACTTTTTCTTTGTATCTTCTATACCTATTTCAAATGACGAGCTCCAGTGACGATGTCTTACTGACAAGAAGTATACATTTCCCTCCCCTTTTTACAAATCAATACATTTGGTAGTATTAATCATATTTCTAAATCTTAGTCGACTCTGTTCGAGTCCCCGTGGGTGACTGATATTTCGGTTCCAGTTGATTATCTTATACTAAAGTTATATTTCGTATGATAGGACCATTATTGAAGCCCTTCATCAGCATTTGGTGGCGTCTCCATATGAGTGAAAGATTCTTGTGTGGGTCGTTAAACAACATCAAAAACTAATATACATGTCATTTTCACTCTTGTGCCCATACATATACTTTTAGTATTTGGCCTTGTTTCATACCACGTTTTTAATTTCGGAATTATACTTCTTTCAATTTATTTTTGACAGAAACAACCATCTTGAGCATTCATTTTGCCTCTTTTTTATCAAATATAAAACTGTATTCATAGATATACTTTACGGGTATTGAGATAAGTATCATAATGACCTGCGCATTTGGCCAAAATTGTAGGCCGTACCCGATGGACTATACTTGGTTTACCATATACATGTAACATAAGTAAGATCGCCGAATACTAAGTACGATATAAAAATTTCTTTCAACAATGGTATAACATTATTGCAATCTGTAACTGATATCAGAGGAAGGAAATTAAAACAATATGTTTACATACCGGCCATGAAAATTTAAACTCGAGTTTCAGAGGAAAAAAGTTTAAGACTGCTAGTTGTGATTCATTTATAGTGTTCCCTCCCAGTACTGGCGTTACAATTTTCCCAAAAGTACACGTGGGTCTGTCCGGAATGCTGGCAGTAAAATGCTGCAGACAAACAGAAAAAAATGTCTGACACTCCATCGTGCATGGAGGGAAATCATGTGATCCGGCACAGCAATGACCATCTTCTTTCTGCCCCTTTGTATTCCTGATTGCCAAAATAGAAACTTCAAACCTTCCAGTGCCGAAAACCTAAAATGTTAAATAAGAATAAATTGTTTAGACATATGATCAAACACTTCTTTCTTGTAATTAAATATTTCCTAATTCATATCATGTGAATTAGATTAATGTAAACAAATTGGCACGTGTGAGTATTACGTCATTTTAAATAATGTGAATCATACACGGTCCAACTCAGAACGTCAGAATTACATACAATTCCCCACTAGTTACTATCAAGTTTTGTGTTTTTGTGTATGTGTGAGTTTGTCTATTTGTCCACACACACACACACACACACACACACACACACACACACACACACACACACACACACACACTATAATTATGTACTTTAGAAAACATTAAAATTGGATAGGGAGGTTTGAAATAGGATTTTAATGTCCATGATTAAAATGTTAACAATCTATTTAAGTTTTTTCATTAACTCATTACTCCTGGACACATTTGTTCCTTCACAAATTTATGTTTGACAAAAAAGAATATATTATAGTGATAAAGATTGTTATGGAATATTGTTATCTTTATATCACGATTGATATTAATTAATCTATAATGCAGTTTTTCAAACTTATTACAAAATTGGCGCTTGGTTTGAAAATTAATGAAAACACTTGTCAGATATTAAAATGCATATAAGTTAATGTAATCTGCTTAGTTTTGGATTAAAATTTATTTGCATTAAAAAATGCTCAAAATTTATATTTGTACATTTGATTAACTTTTTGGTTTTTATCTGAATTTATTATTAATTGTATAGCAATTAGTGGGGGAAATATTATCTAGTAAATAAATTCCTATTTTGTTGGTTTACCATTTGTGTCCGCGGGGTATATATAAACCCGCTACTTGTATTATAGTATCAGCTGATTATTTCAAACTGAAATGATACTTCGTGTAGAAAACACCGTTTAAATTCTGAAATCCTCAAAAGCTAAGTTAGTCAGTTTTTACAGTGGTTACACTTAGGCTGATTTTGCCTTGTATGACACAGCTATCTGATTTGAACTTTTCGACACTTTTAAATTCCAATTCATCTGCTGAAGTCGTATTGACAAAGGCGATAATCTTTAAATATTTGTATTGACCCTTTTTTAGAAAAATAAAACATTCGTATTATGTTTAAAATATACATATATATTTGAAAAAAAATGACTAAATTGTTTTTATCCCTTTTTATACCCCAGCTTTATAAAGAAGGGGTTTGTAAGACTGAACATATTATTTCAGAGATCGATTACCTTCAACGATAAAATGAAATGTAGGCTGCATCGAATTTATAGAACAAAGAAATACCGGTACATATTTAATGATTTGTTGATTTACAGTTCACAGTACACTTATAACACATTGACTTAATTTAAACGAGAATACGGTTATCGTTTTGTGTACAAATTTTACTATCTCCCATACGTAGAATATAATTGTCCGTGTATAAAGCGCATGGTGCATATTTGTACTTCAAAGAGCGCCCTATACGAAGGAAAGCATATTGAAATCAAGTAAATGAGGTATAATGATAGCATTATAAAAACTACAGAACAAGTAATTCTAAAATGCATGTAAAATCCATTAGAATATTTCATTTTAATTAGAAAGGACAAGGGAAATTGCCTCTCTCAATATGGAAGATTGGTTACGAAAACACTGTAATGAGAACATGAAAACACGTCTGATAGATACACCGAAATTATTATAGATGGGCAAAATATCTAATTGAATGCATACAACGGCAAACGGATAATCCACATGGTTTTGACCGCTTTCACAATATAACAAAATGGTTGAGTTACAATAATTATGTTCTGTAAATTTTGTTTAAATATCAAATCATACTTCTGTTGCATTGTTATCAAAGCACTTTTTGACCGACTAAAACTTTGCAGACATGCTGCAGTGAAGAATGATGTTTTGTAGAGGTAGACTAGACTCTGAAACACTTTATGAAACATCTGGACTTTTAATTTTCAACATAATTTGAAAATTTCCGACTTCCGCGTCTTGTCTGAAATGTTTAACAGAATCTGCGTCTGGCGTGTGCTTTACTTAACGATGACATATCGTTATATCACTGGGAGACAATAATTAAAGCAGTGTTGTAATTCATATGCATCTATTGAGGCACAGTACAGAGAATCAGAGAGGGTCTTGTTCAATCTTTGTGAGTATGTATTTGTTGAAGTTTTGGGTGTTGAATTAAAAAAGACTGAATGATTTTAAGAACATGCTCCAGGAAAAATAAGATATCAGACAGTAAACAAATCTGTCCATAATAAGCTTTGTACTCCGCCCTTCATTCAGTAAATATAAAGCCATATGTACATGTATCATCAAGTGTGATCCGCTATAAATATAGATTGCCTTGGGTTGAAATGTATCTGTTTATGTACGGGAAATAAGACATTAAATTTACAATGATAGGTACAAGCGGTGATAAAGTATAGTCCCAAGTTCGATTTTCGGTTCTGCAATCAGTCAAGAGTGCCTCGTTCTTTAGGTTGTATCTGTTAATGTATAAATAGGGGGCCTCAGTGACCGTGTGGTTAGAGCATCGCTCTTTGAACCAAGAAGTCTCTCAATTCTAGTCGGCGCAGGTTCGAGCCCCGCTGGAACCTAAGCTGATTTCGGTGAAAAAGTTTAACAGTTTACTTGCGGGTGGCCGGCTGTCTCTTCGCATGTACATTGTAACTGGGTTCTCTCCCTCACTACTAAAAACCGGCCGCCGCCTTATAACTGAAAAAATTCTTGAATGTTGTGAAAAACAAAAACAAAACAAAAAATGTGTAGAATATAGACGGTAACAATTTCAATCACAATAACTATTCGTGGCGATGGTAAAGTATTTAACTCATTCGAGTCACATGCGGATAGTCCCAAGATCGATTCTCGGATTTGCCATGAATAAACATTGGCCTTAGTCTGAACTTTTTGTCTGTTTATAAATAGAATTTAGAGGTTAAAAATTACAGTAATAATCAACATTCGTCGAATGGTAAAATGGTTTACGCATTCGAGTCGCAAGTGGATAGTCCCAAGATCGATTCACAGTTTAGCGCACACACACACACACACACACACACACACACACACACACACACACACACACACACACACACACACACACACACACACACACACACACACACACACACACACACACACACACATATATATATATATATATATATATATATATATATATATGTGCTGGCATTTCTAATAGACAATATATATTTGAAATGTTCGGAGAAGTGGTCTTTCATCAAACTGTCGGCATTCCTATGGGAACTAATTGTGCCCCTTTATTGGCCGACCTGTTCCTTTATTCATATGAAGCAGACTTCATTCAGAATCAAAAGAAGAAAAAGTTGGTGGTGTCCTTTAATTTGACATTTAGATATATCGACGACGTTTTGTCAATTAACAATGACAATTTTCATATATATGTCAATGCAATATATCCCAGCGAACTAGAAATTAAAGATACAACAGAATCAAGCACACACGCTTCATACTTAGACATTTTACTTAATAAAGACACAGACGGGAAATTGGCAACTAAGCTATACGACAAACGTGACGATTTCGGCTTTCCCGTCGTAAATTTTCCACATTTAAGTAGTAATACCCTATATGGAGTTTATATTTCACAAATAATCCGATATGCCAGGGCGTGTACAACATATGAAGATTTCGAAAACTGCGTTTAATGTCAACGTTCCGCAAATTTTACGGTCGGTATAATAGTCTTGTTTGCGATTACTCTGTTTCACTAAGTGAAATGTTGAGTTGCCTTTTCGTTGGCGGTTGTTGAGACGTCTGTACCAATTGTGACGAGGATTCACTACTCACGTATTTCATTGGACTTGACCGTGGACTCACGGCGGGTGTGACCGGTGGCACCTGATCCCACCTCTTGGTTTCCAGAGGTCCGTGTTTGTAAATGTTTACCGGATTTTATCTATGTCATGGACATTCTATTGATTTATACTTTGGTATCTGAGATTTTATATATAAATACAAAAACTAATGGGACTAATTTACACACCTCGTGATAACCGATAACGTTTGTACTAGCATCTCCTATGGTGATAGAACGTAACTCTACGTAATCGTCCCGCTGAAATGACGTTATCGTCTGCTAGCGTCACTCCATCACTAATAGAGACAAGCGTTATCGGGTATCAAGTGGTATATGAATTAGCCTCATTTCCCGGTGATTCTTCGTCTGCCAAGTGTTCCAAGCTCTCGGTACTACAGGTTGAACTCACGGTTTTTCAGAAGCCTATAACGTTGGTCCCGTAATTATATATTATAACACTGATGGTAATGTTATTACAACCGAAACTTAAACCGTTGACATTATTGAGAAAAAAAACCCCATTGGAGATAATACTACACAAAACAGTGAAACAGAAATAAGATGACATGCATATTGTTTCTTTTATGGATATATTTCTTGGAACACATCGAGCACAAAAATAACTGTCAAATAAACCGTTTAAGTCAAGTAACATTTTGCAACTTAAGGTTCTGCAGTAGCAAAGACAAGAAGGAAAAAAAATAAAACAAAACAAAATACATGTCATAACAAAACAAGCAAATATATTGTTTAAAAATTTGACAATTACTTTTCAGATTATGTTAAATAAAATGTTAAACAATTTTATAATGTCAAACTTTCTACGCAGTTTAAAACACTTTATCTCGTTTCTTATTTGCTCTGTTAACTTAAGTAACTACGTAGAAAGCCTTATCGCATCTCTTTGTTATACGATTTTACAAATTTAAGATTTTGAGATGTTTCATCAATATTAAAACTCACAAAGATAAGATTTTGTGATTACGCTATCATATAATAATTACGAATAATTTTCCTTGTTAACATTTAATTCTTCAAATCTAGGTTAAATAGCAAATGGCAGTTTTATTTAGTTCACGACTGATTACCAGGAAAAGGTTATTGGTGAATGTAAGATTAACTGAGATAACAATATATGGTGTGCTATTATCAGTGAACTTCAAGCTCGTATTATTGCTGCTTACATCACGTATTAACATATCCATCATCATCATCATCATCATCATCATCATCATCATCATCATCTGCAGTAGTAGCTTCAGCAACAGCATAAGCAGCAGCAGCAGCAGTAGTAGTAGTAGCAGTAGTAGTAGTAGTAGTAGTAGTAGTCGTAGTAGTAGTAGTAGTAGTAGCAGCAGTAGTAGTAGTAGTAGTAGTAGTAGTAGTAGTAGTAGTAGTAGTAGTAGTAGTAGTAGTAACAGCAGCAGCAGTAGTAGTAGTAGTAGTAGTAGTAGTAGTAGTAGTAGTAGTAGTAGTAGTAGTAGTAGTAGTAGTAGTAGTAGTAGTATAAGTTATCGTAATGGTAGCTGTGTGGCAGCTGATGTATATATAGTGGTAGCATTGATTAACAATATAAATATTTATTCCATTAAACGTATCAAGACAGTAGAACAAACGTTTAATGTTTGATTATTGTTTTACATCCCGTCATGAATTTTTCAAAGGCTTTAGGTGAAGTGCTACAAATTTTGACCTGTGTTATGGACTGACGCCAATGCAGTGATGGTTCTTTTACTTGCTACACCTTTGGCGACACGGGACCTCGTTTTTCAGTCTCATCCAAAACACTTGTGACTTTCACTTCGTATGCCGAGTGCTTGGTGAAGGAACAGTCACTGCCATGTTTAAAGTCTTTGGTATGATCGGGTCCGGTAATCAAACTCGGGACCTTCCAGTTGCGTGTCAAACGCTCTACCAGTAGACCACAGCAAGCAGTTTCAACGTTTAAAGATATATTTACAGACACAACGAGAGACAGACTAACAGCATATCTTGTTTATATACGGAGATAAAATGTCGTTATTTGACCATGGAACTGATATATAGCGGTAGCCTTATGAAGGATGTACTATTAGAATATAGTGCGTTCCATCTACACTCCTTTAAAGCGTAATATTGACTTGTATAGCCCCAGAAAATGCACCAGAACAAGTAATTAACATGTATCTATCATTTCACTGTAGTAATTTGTAGTACTAGATATGCACATATATTATCAACCCTTCTGAGTGGAAAATTTATTACAAAAAAGTTTATCTGATATTAAAAAAAATCCTTATCTGTAAATAATTATACATGCAGAGGGCATATCAAACCTATGTGAGAAAAATATCTGTGTACTGACAGAAACCATATCCCAACTATATCAGCAATTTCCAATTAAAAACCAGTAATGTATATATCGAAAGTTTAAAGGTGTGTCGGCAATAATTTCGAAGAGTACTATATATCTCATTTTGCAGTCATATAACTGGCAATGTTGCAGGTGCTAATTATCTATGATAATATTTTGTGAAATCTATGAATGGTAAAACGTTTTATATTTGATTCGATACATCAGTGACTCCCATAAATAATGTTTTAACCGAGTATATGACGGAAGTCCTGATCGACAGAAAGCGAAAGATATGTATTTTTTTCATTTTATAATATAATTACAAGGTGTAAACCCGAGTCTATATCCTGTAAAATCAATGAGAAACACAGTTAAAATTTGTATACCGAATAATAAAAATATATGTAATATGAAGTTTGTTTGATTCAATATCAAGGTTTTTTTTATTTCATTATGTTACGATGCCATCGTTTTGACGAAACAGAACAAGGTCTGGGTGATCTGAGGATTTCTCTTAAAATATAACAGCTTGTTGAATGAAGTTGTGCATCTGGTTAAGTCTGACTTAAGTGGGTCACTTAAACAACCATTCACTTCATTCACCTGGGTTATATTTGTAACCTGATTTCGGTTTGTCTGTATATTGTATATTTTCTTATGCAAACGCTATTGCAATAACAATATTTTTCTTCAATCAATGTGTTACGTTTTTGCCCATATTGACATTGATATTTCAGTGTTGCAATTGTTGAATCAAATAGATACACTAACAATCTAACGTTTATCAATCACATACTCAGTAGACCATGCTATCGAATAAAGCAGAATGAGAAACTGAAAAGTTTCAAGGGAATTTTGTGCCTTATATACGACGAAGTTAGACAAAATAATCTGCATACCAATTGCTTAATTCTAAATCAAATTGATGCAATTCATAAATCTTTATTATATCCCTGATGAGCACGTGGTCCAAACATGAAACTGACGTAGTTATGTGTATTTCATCTTCACTGACCTATTTGCACTAAAAGGCCAAAGTATTTCGAATATAAATTTAACTTGGTCATTTTCAAAAAGATATCACGTGGTCACAGGAGTACAGACTTTTACCCCAACCGTCCCGCGTCTTATTCGACATAGCCAATTTATAAAGTAACACAATCAATGATATTTCTCGGTAAATAAAGATATGTATACCAGGAAATTATTAAACACATACAAATTCTTGAAATGGTAGCTTTAAAAAATCAAACTTATTGCAGACGCCACCGGCAAGTGAGCACAGACGGGAAATATACATTAAAGGTAATTCCGTTTGACATGCTATGATTGCTGTACTTTACGAGTACACAGCTAATTATCATTAAGACGTATTATAGATAATCGCTTTCAAAACCACCTGTTGGACTTGTAACTGATTAATTAAAGGCTTTAAAATTCCATTTGATAATGTTAAAATTGGGAAGATGACGGCTCTCTTTCGGTAATAAGTATAAGATTTATGAATTTTTAAATTAAAGCCATTCAAGCAGATTAAGTAATCGAACATTAGACCGAATGCAGCGTGTCCCCTCTGCAAGTTGCGAATCATTCATTAATGTAATACATAATTTTAAAGGTGGTACCCGAAAATTTAAATGTGTAGTGATTGGTTACTATAATGCTTATTTTGTCCAACACCACTATGATTCTACACATAAATACACTGAAGTTGATATAAAAAAAGATGCTAAATTTCTAATAGACAATATATTTGTAATGTTCGGAGACGTGGTCTTTCAACAAACTGTCGGTATTCCTATGAAAACCAATTGTGCCCCTTAAATGGCTGACCTATTCCTTTATTCATACAAAGTAGACTTAATTCAGAAACTACTGAATCAAAAGAAGAAAAAGCTAGCGGTGTCCTTTAATTTGACATTTAGATATATCGACGACATTTTGTCAATTAATAACGACAATTTCGATAAAAATGTCAATGTGATATATCCCAGCGAATTAAAAATTAAAATTACAACAGAATCAAGCACACGCGCTTCATACCTAGACATTTTACTAACTATAGACACAGACGGGAAATTGGCAACTAAGCGAAACGTCAAACGCGACGATTTCGGCTTTCCCATCGTGCATTTTCCACATTTAATTATTAATATCCCACAGTCACCCGCATATGGAGTCTATATTTCACAAATAATCCGATATGCCAGGTCGTGTTCAACATATGAACATTTCATATACAGATGTAAACTACTCACTGACAAATTATTGACACAGTGATATCGAAAACCGCATTTAATGCCAACGTTCCGCAAATTTTACGGTCGGTATAATAGTCTGGTTTTCGATTACTCTGTCTCACTAAGTGAAATGTTGAGTTGCCTTTTCGTTGGCGGTTGTTGAAACGTTGGTACCAAATGTGAAGAGGATTCGTTCCTCACGTATTTCATTTGGATTTGACTGTGGACTCACGGCGGGTGTGACCGGTCGACAGGGGATGCTTATTCCTCCATGGAACCTGATCCCACCTCTTAATTTCCGGAGGTTCGTGCTTGTCCATTTTTACCAGATTTGTATCTATATCCTGGACACCCTAAAGATTTATGTTTTGGTATCTGAGATATTTTATGATTTAATACGTATTTCCAAAAATCAAGTGCCGTTAAACCGTATATTGGTATATCGTTATCAGCTGAATGTTTTATACCAAAGTAGTATTATTTAGCTAAGATAGCACAGTTTAAATTCTTAACGTCTCAAAGCTAAGATATTCATTTTACAGTGGTTCTCTTTGACGATTTTGACAATACATTTACAATAAATTATCATTTTGCCTGCATTGTTTAATACCACGGTTTCTTTCGAATACATATATCTATATCAAATTCGAACTCAGCTGATAAAAATCGTATTGGCATTTATTTTGGTCACTTTTCTAAAACTGTAATTTTGATATTATTAATTAAAACATCAGTGCCAAGAGATTATTGAAGAAACAGACCTTCCATCTATTGATATCAAAACTTAATACGTTATACCTGATAAGTATCAGCCGTAAGTAATCGATTTTCTTAAGGTAATGCAAACTTTGAATAATCAGCTTGTCCGTAACATTGCTATAAATATGATAAAACAATACCGAAGTTATAGTTTTACTAATAAGAAGGCCCGCGACGATCGTTCTGTTTATAATACTTCATCAAATGAGCTCTAGATATATAGTTCCGAAAAGAAAGTGATAACATGAATTGCCAAATTATTTTGTTTCCCACCTCTGGATTTCCAGAGATCCGTGTTTGTCCAATATTCACCAGATTTCTATATGTATCCTGGTCATCCTAGCGATTTATACTTTGGTATCTGACATTATCTGATATTTCTTTGTTTTGATGTATTCTTACGCCATACTTAACAATTCATGCTGTGGCTTACCCATGTACGGGACTTCTCGCAAGTTAACTGAGCATAGGTTTCAGATGGACTAGGACCCTCACTGACTTTAAATGAGAGACTTCATGGTTTAAATCGCGACGCTCTAACCACAAGATCACGGGGGCCACGACCAAAGAATAAACATCAATGCAATGCATTGCGAAACTTGTCTATCAGTGGTTTCTGTATATACATGACTATAACAAACACTTCGTTATAACCGTGACGTAAGCGTATATTACGTATGACCATATTGCATGGAGACAACTTTAGTAGTTTATTGACGCATCTGTGCATATGGGGGATAAAACCAAGATTAAGGTAAATCATGGCTATTTATCAACATCTGGAACAGAAATTTATTTAAAACATCAATCATTTTGCTGTCGAATTTTGAGATCTCAGCGAAAGTAAAAAAGAAATCTTTTGATGGTGTCTCAAACATTGATCAAACATTGTATTTTGTAGTCAAGTGTTCAGAGCTTTCCGTGATGTGTAAGTGTTTACATGAACTATGATATATAAAACTCTACAGGTGGCGTATCTGACTATGTGACGGAAATACTCCAGCGAAATAACATACTTATATGCATCCTACTGCCAGTATAATCAGGAATTTTTCTGTCGAATGTTTGAAAAAAAAACATGTGCTGCATAACAGTGCATGACTTCCGAACCTGTACTTAACATTTGCATTTAGTGTTACAACACATTTGCTTCTCTTTAGATTAATTTGTATCTTGAATTGAGGCGTTTAGCTGTAGACAATAAGTCATGGTGCCCACCGTGTTGAATCTAGCTATAAATTCCTGCAAAATACACCACATGTATTCCATGTTTTAAGTTTCTATTTGTAAAATATTGTAAGCCAAACCCAAAACGTGTTATGAAAGGAATTCCATGTTTATTAATGATCTTTCTAAGAGTGTTTATATTATTTAATGTTATATATAACCTACATCTTGTACAACAATAACACTGTGACCTAACAATGCCGTAAATAGTATCTTTATAACAGCATATTTCAACGAAATCTGGACCGCGTCCACTGGTATATTGCTTGGATTTCCACTTGCAAGTGATTCCCGGTACGGATTATACGTAATAGTTTTAAGAAAGACAGTGACCGTTCTTTCGCCAAGTGCTCGTCATCAGAAATGAAAATCACAGCTCCGTCAAAGTGAGACTCATTACCGAGGCCCAGTGTAATTTTGCGTATGACACTCCCGTGTAATGGTGAGCATGACACTAATGTGTAATGGTAAGCATGCCATTCCCGTGTCATGAAAAGTATGATACTCCCTTGTAATGGTAAGCATGACACCTCCGTGTCACGAAAAGCATAACACTCCCGTGTCATGTTAAGAACCGACACTACATTGACGTAAATTCATTGCACCGGTCAAAATCTATATATGTTGAAGTTCTCATGAAAAGTGAAAATTTATGACTTGATGTAAAGAATAATAAGGTGAAAATGGATAATCGAAAATTCAAGTCCATTAGAATACGACTAAATGGATATGAAAAATGGCCTCAACATAAGGAACAATTGCGAATCACACACGGGGTGGAACCAGGTGCCAGGAATATGTCTGCGTCCCCTGTTACCATGCCACAACCGTCGCAAACAAAATAAACAATAACAAATAGAAACTAAATTACTTCTAACGTAACTGTTGTAAATGAATACAATTAAACACTTTTCAGCTGGTCTAAATTATAATGTCATAAAGTCCTGCCAAATGTACAATGCAGTTGAATTCCTCTACAATAACAAACCACAAGATATACCGATTACATAGCTGTACTAGCCACAACGTAATGTTTCGCTAATGAGAAAGCAACCGCAGCTGTCACATGATGATTTTACTGAAGCGAACTAGAGAAATAATTCTATTCAAGAAAGAAGGATTTCTTCTCTATTGACTTTTTAATGATGATTGAAACCACAGACCTCATTGTAAGGGCATTTACGAATGCCGGTCGCACGTCACGTGCGCTCCAACTAAAACGGGTTACTATTGACAAAATTGTGTTAAGATCATGGACACGGTTGTGTTGGCGATTAATTAAAAAAAATAGAACTCAAGAATATATGCAACCCCAAAATTATTGTTGGGAGGAAATATATACCCATGTAGACCATCAAAATGTTAACTTTTACCATTCTCGATAATTATTTTTAAAACTGTTTTAGTGTGTTTTCTAAATCAAATATAATGCATGACGTGGTTAATTTAAATATACAGACATTTCCCAAAAAATAATTAACAAAAATTAAAGACATAAAAAGAAATTACTTAACGAGGCTTGGTAGTTATCAAAGTTATGTGCAATTGAAGCGCAGTCATCGCTGTTAGTTGAATGATCTTAAGTGTAGAATTTAGCATTGTAGATGTCAGATTGCGGGCTGATATGTTATTTTGAGAGTCAGAAACTCCCTCCGATATCGGTAATACGTGATACACGGAATGCCTGATTACACGAACATGCTCGAGGCAAGTTAATCTGACGAAGATATTACTGCAGTTATGACATAATTCCTGTCCGTTACATGGTTTTAGTCGGGTAATAATCATAAGTAGAATTTGTTTGTCCGACATTGTCAAGTCGAATTTCGTTAACGCATGCTATTTACTGTTAGACTCGTAATATAAATTGAAGTAAATGCATTCTGCAAGGACGCTCCGTCGTCAGAAGACTTTGCATGAAATGGTTTCCTGTCCCAAGATCAAACTAACAAAGGGTTTTTACAACTTTCCCTGTCTTAATCTTAATTTACTTGCAATAGTTCTAGATTATTATCTGCCTGTTACGCGAATAGCGGGAGAGAGAAAACAATCGCTTATCTTTTTACAACTTTTAGTTCAAAGGTCTAGGAAGCGTATTCTTATATGCTCATTCTGTTGTACTCATCTTCTTTCTTAGTATGAATTGATATTCACTGAAAGAGATGGTAACACCAATACATCTGAATTAAGCCTACAGTACAGGCCTATCGGTTAGACTCCAGAAGTTAAGACAAGGGTAATGTTCACATTATTTTGCAAATACTGATTCAAATTTTTAATTTATTCCGATCTTGTGCTTAAGTAAAAATTACTGTTGTAGCATATTTTCATGTTTTTGGGGACAATCTTGATCTATTTCATCATATATTTTCGTCGTTATATAAAATTAAAAATTTTCAATTTTTTTCTTTCTGTTGTCTTTATTCTCTTTCACTTCATTCTGTCTCTCTTATCTATCTATATGTCACTGTTTTTCTTTTCATTTCCCTTTTGTTCTAGATTTCCAGAGATCCGTGTTTGTCCAATATTCACCAGATTTGTATATGTATACTGGGCACCATGAAGATTTATACTGTGGTATCTGAGATTTTTTATATTATATATGTGTTTCTAAATGTTCAACTTCCGATTTCTGATTTTCTAATACTTTATTCTGTTTTTCTAATAATTTATTCTGCTTTGTATCTACTTCATAGTCTCTATTCATATATCCAAATTTCTCTGTTTCTGTGTGTGTCATTTTATCTTTCATTATTTCTCAATGGTCTACATCTCATCTCATTCAACCTCAACGTTGACCCTCCATCCCACTCCGCTTTTCTTCGTCTGTCCCTCTCAGGCATCTTCGTCTTGCTATTTGGCCTCTTTCGTCTCTCGGTCCTAAACTCTTTTTCCCTCTGTCTTTTCAATCTGTGTTCACGTTTTCTAGGTTTCAGATTATTTCAACATACACGATAAACCCAATTTTGGGTGGTGATACAACTTATACTATAGAAGTGACTCTGCTATCTTATCTAAGTTGCTTCAATCTCGCCACTGATTTGATGTATTAGAGACACGACATATATGATTTAATTTTAGATGTTACAAGAGGAAAAGACTTTCATCGGTTTAATAATGAACACGCTTTTAAATTCATTTCAGCACAATTTGAACATTGACAAGAAACAAATTTTCTAGGGATATTTACAATCAAATTCGAAACAAAAGGCTTCTTGTTGTTTTTTTTTAATCTGTTTTCCCTAATCGTTTTGTTCAAAGAATATTCCACAGTCTGATAGAAAATACTAAAACAGATATTAGCCATTTGATATGCTAGCCTAATTTCAGATGAATTCTTACTCCGTTTATATTTTTTGGTAAAATTATACATTTTTCTGGTTGGAAGCATTTGATTTACACTATCTCAGAAACAGTATAGATATCTTGTCATTTTTTGCCATGAATATTGTATTAAGTTTCCATTTCAACCAAAAACGTACATAAAAACTATTTCCTACCAAACTGATATATACATGCTAAAAAAACCTCAGCAGTAATACATTTTCACTTAAAGTAAATTATCATTAATAATTAATAAATCATAATGACTTACAAATATAAAAAAAATCGTAATATATTTAAAGATACGTAATATGACAAACAATTTTCACGGTTCAGAATCCTGTATAAAAAGTTCATTTACCCTTTTTCAAATCACAGTTTCCAGTTAAAGCATTACACTGGAATGTACATTGGAAGAACGTTTGATACTGGGGTGAATGACATCCGGAATATCGTGACACAGTCAATAGTCCGTTTCTGACCTAAATCGTATATCGCTCGTGGTCATTTGGCCATGATGTCACCGAAGGAAATGAGAAGAATACCGACTTACATCACCTTACTGTAATGTCAACTAATCATGTTATTGCAATATCACCTTATTGCACTTGTAACTATCCTTACCATCAATCAATAATGAAAAGAATAAAGAAAGGCATATGCGACCCATTGAGTTGTTACATAATTATTCCCCTCATTTAAGCAGCATCATGAAATATTTAACAAATTTAAATTAAATACGACTATTTCAATTTAATTTGTCAGAGAGAATTAACGTGTTTTACATTAAAACATGGGTACGAGTCAAACCTGTTCTCTCGTATAATGTATTATGAAATATAAAAAAGAAATACATGCAAATAAAATAATATATATCTAGAAATAAAATATAAACTTACCAAATTTACCAGTGACATGAAGGTTAATCCAGGTAAGATTAAATCCATTATCTGCAAAGAATAAACATCTGCTTTTTATTGACTTTGAAAACTATATACACAAGTATCGCAGATTAAAATCTGAATCTATAGCATTCTGACACGTGACTTTCAGATTTCGGCAGATTTAATTTACCTTATCAACAGGTATAACCACAATTAAATAATGAATCCATAATCTCCATAACTGCCGTATATCGACACCAACTAAGTGAAACTGGCATATTATCAAACATTAAATTACAAGTGATTAATTTTCTCTAGCGCGCATCTTCATTCATTAGGTGTAGGGATGAGATTGGCATACGGTGTGGATAAAATCTCGGTGCAATATCATCAACAGCTTATTAACATTTTGACGGCCATGTGTCTTTTATATCTTGCGCATCGATTTCATATAGACTAGAATCAGTGTATTGTTATGTAAACATGTGCAATCTCTTCATCGCTATAGGAAGGGAAGGTCCCAGTGGCGAAATAAAATTCTTACAACTTGATACAGAGTGTTTTGTTCATCGTAATGTTTGATGTTCAGATATGCATTTATTTGACTTTGAAATTACCATTTCAAATTACTACGAAGAAATGATTACATATCCAATTTTGATGCAGGTTTTCATGTTTTTAATTGTAAATTAAAATGCGTGTAATATTTCACTAGCGAATGTAGTTGTTACAAAGGTTCTAGTTTTATCACTTATTTTCATTTTTAATCCCATACATGTAAGTCATTACGCTGAATATGACTTCATATTTCAGGTGTCTCTATAATTCTAAATATAAAACCAACAAACACTTCAAAGATGCTGATGATAATAAAGAATATATATATATATTATACTTATTACTACCAGAATATCATTATACGAATATTCAACACACAAAAATGAAAGACGTGCTTTGAATGGCATAAAATGTCAAACCTGCGTGGGCATTTTTCAGTATTTCAGAAAAATGGAGAGATATGCGGTTTATTAGATGCGTCATTTAATGACGTGTGTTTAACCTAACTCGGGAGTTTTTTTTCATATAATAACTCATTGTATTAATTGTTTTCACTTTATCACATAACATAAATGCAGTTCTCCTTAAAAAGTGAAATTGATAAATTGTAATCATTGTTTATTTCGACCATGCTCCTCTAATACGTTTATACACATTGTTTATTAACCATGTAAACATATTTCCAGATTCTTTTGCAATCAAACAAATAAAAAGACATCACTCATCGACGAGTATTGGCAATCAACGTTCCTACAATGACAAGTAGATGGGAAAAGTTTAGTTTTACAAATTTTTACTAAACACAAGGAGCAAAAACATGGCATCACACTGACCTCATAGAGGTCACGAGAAATAGTTAAGGATAACATCTCGTCAATCATTCTAGCAGGCTTATGATTATCTCTCAGATAATCAGTTCACCACGCAAGAACTGCGTCATGAGGGTCAAATTTTGAAATAAGCTTTTCACTCATTGTAAAATGAGACCATGACATGTTTTAATGTTCAGCATTCCTTCATATGCAGTTAATGTCCTTGTGAAAACCGCACAGAAGAATAAGTTTTTAGAATTTCATATCTACTATAATTTTTGTCTCAAGAGAAAACAATTTTTGGGTGTTTTATTATTCAGTACACTGCAAGCCTCACTTACCGTATCTGCATCATTTAAGTTTAAAAACCCTGGTTCTGTGGACGATTTCACAACTTGCTTTAAAATTTGTTCTACGCAATTTCTCACACGGGTAATTACCTAGAAGACACTTTTATAGCCGGTGTGATTGTCCTGTGGGAATCAAAATTTTTAATTCCCAATTTATACCCTATGTTATTTGAATGGTATTCTAACTATAATTCAAACTTAATTTTCAAAGATTCAACATGTATTATGCTACATTATAGAGAAAATTGCATATTCCAGCGAACTAGAAATTAAAGATACAACAGAATCAAGCACACACGCTTCATACTTAGACATTTTACTTACTATAGACACAGACGGGAAATTGGCAACTAAGCTATACGAAAAACGCGACGATTTCGGCTTTCCCATCGTAAACGCATAATGAGTTTATATTTCACAAATGATCCGATATGCCAGGGCGTGTTCAACATATGAACATTTCATATACAGATGTAAACTACTCACTGACAAATTATTGACACAGGGATATCGAAAACCGCGTTTGGTGTCAACGTTCCATAAATATAATAGTCTTGCTAGCGATTACTCTGTTTCACTGGGTGAAATGTTGAGATGCCTTTTCGTCTGTACCAATTGTGACGAGGATTTGTTCATCACGTATTTCATTTGGACTTGACTGTGGACTCACGGCAGGTGTGACCGGTCGACAGGGGATGCTTACTCCTCCATGGCACCTGATCCCACCTCTTGGTTTCCAGAGGTCCGTGTTTGTCCATTTTTACAGGATTTGTATCTGTGTCCTGGACATCCTAAAGATTTATGTTTTGGTATCTGATATGTTTTATATTATAATTAATTTCTAGTTTGTCGGAAGAAATAGGATATTTACGACATTATCCCTATAAGATTAACGCTAGCACTACTTCCCTCTTTCAATATCTAAATTGGATTGCTTAGTTCCAGTCGTAAATAATTTATCTTGTACAAGTTCGTAATTATCTAGAAAGTTGTCTTTTCGCATTTTAAGGAGACTGAGTGAAGATTAGGTGAATGAGTATGATTAATTTTTTTTCTTAAGGAAATATGAGCTGTCATTGACATACCTTTTACATGTAAATTATATGCAATATTTTTATTTCGTATATACAAATATATAGATATATCTCCTGGTGATTAAAATAACAAATGCAAGCGTGTAACTAGAATTTGCCTTTCGTATCCGGTTGTAACTGTCCGCCATCACAAACTAACTTTAAAGAATTTTTACGGGGATAACCGAGTGTCTAGGAAACACGTGCGATTCGAAGATGAAAGTTGACGTTAGTGCAAGAATTCATTTCATATTGATGCAATAATATATATATATATATATATATATATATATATATATATATATATATATATATATATATATATATATATATATATATATATATCTTATTAATGATGACCGCGTTACCGATATAAATTCAGCTTCAATGAATACTTGATCACGTCCTCCGAATGTTTGATCTAGAAGTCATTTGCATATTACGATTACGTCAAAGAATTACTGTATTGCAATATACAGTACTGAATCTATGCAAGACAATTACGTTTACGGGTTCAAATTTCTATTTTCTTGTTTCAATTGTATTGGAGTGGTTTAGAGTTTATTAGACAATTTAAAAGAAATTTTCGTCGCTGATAGCTCATGCTGCTTTAATACGTGCCGGAAACGAAATGAAAATCGTGTGTGTTTCAGACGAAATTTAAAAGAGCAGTCACATGGAATTTTAAACATGCCTAGCATTCTGCTGTATTGCTGTGTGGTTGTAGGAATTTAGATTTCCATGAGTTAAAACAAACACCAAGTTTCTTTGAATAGTATTTGCACATTTTTCCAGATATGTCATTTTATGGCGAAATGGATGCATATTTTACCTGAACATTAACGAATAGTCTTGTTTGCGAATACTCTGTTTCACTTAATGAAATATCGAGTTATCTGTTCGGTAGCGGTTTTTGAGTTACCTGTTCGGTAGCGGTTTTTGAGTCACCTGTTCGGTAGCGGTTGTTGAGTTACCTATTCGGTAGCGGTTGTTGAGTTACCTGTTCGGTAGCGGTTGTTGAGTTACCTGTTCGGTAGCGGTTTTTGAGTTACCTGTTTTCGAGTTACCTGATCGGTAGCGGTTTTTGAGTTACCTGTTCGGTAGCGGTTGTTGAGTTACCTGTTCGGTAGCGGTTGTTGAGTTGTCTGCACCGATTGTGACGAGGTTTTATTCCTCACATATTTCGTTTGAATTTGACTGTGGACCAGTCAACAGGGGATGTTTACTCCTTCATGGCATCTGACCCCACCTCTGGATATCCAGAGGTCTGTCTTTATCTAATATTCACCAGATTTGTAAATGTATCCTGGGCATCCAGAAGTTGTATACTTTGGTGTCTGAGAATTTTATTTTGTATTTCTATAGATACGTTTTGGTAATTTTTCATTTTCCATTTTCAGAATGAATGTAGAAAAATGATATGAAAATAGCTACAAGGCGGAAATACAGTTCATTTCACATCTCCAAGTAAGTTCTATAAAATGTATGTTATTGATATTAAATGGAGAATTGATACGGGTCCAATTAACTCTAGTACTCTTGGTGCCTAGGGACTACCAACAGGTTAACTGCTGTGTGTATATTTCCACCTAATAATTTCCCCATACTTTGCCACTGTAATACGTTCCATAATGTCGACCACCAACGGCACTTAAATCAGAGATTGATTTCTCTGATTATCTCAAGTAATACATTTTTTTCTAATATGTGTATTTTATCATGTGGCGCTGTCATGAGCCAGGGATTTAGTAGGATGAATCTACTAGTTACATTGAATTTAAGTGTTTGAAGAATACTCAGTAATTTAAAAGTAATGTGAATTTACTGCTATATTGATACTTTTACGAGAGAGAGAGAGAGAGAGAGAGAGAGAGAGAGAGAGAGAGAGAGAGAGAGAGAGAGAGAGAGAGAGAGAGAGAGAGAGAGAAAGTATGTGTTTGAAGGGTTTGACGGGGTACATTTTTCAAAGTTATAAAATCAAAAGTTTAAGTGAGAGAGAGAAACTAAATTTTAATGTTGTTTTAGGCCACTTTCAACAAACTTTCAATCTCGTTGTGGCTGTCAACGTTTAGTTGTGGGGAGCGAACCCCGTTAAGATTACTCGGGAAGACACCATCGTTGCAGTTGAAGCCAAACGGCAAAATTTCTCATAAAATCAGCTAAGTTCCAGCGGGATTCGATCCTGCGCTGGCTAGAGATGAGAGACGTCATGGTTTAAAGCGTGATTCTCTGAACATCTGGCCACGGAGGCCCTTAGACATGATTTTCGAAAGAAAACACACAAATAAGACCAGTTATATTTCTTTTACATAATGCATGTCTTTAAAAGTTGGAAACTAAAACGAATTTTCACGTTATTTTGACATGCAATATGTGACATGTATTGAATTGTTGAACAATTGCAAATAGCTCGTCATAGCTTTACCTAAAATGAAAATTTAGGTAGAATAAGTGAACGAAATAGTGAGGGGTTTAGACAAAGGCGAGTTTTAGACAAAGGCAATTCATCCCTGTTAATGATTTCAAAACAGACTTGTTTCGCTGTCTGTTTTTCAAACATTGACCGACTTCCTGTTTATTGGATAAACAAGATAGATATGAAACAAATTACCTGGCAAATGAAGACATCTTGTATTAAATGACAGATTGTAAATCATTTTAGAAAACCCCGAAACTGAATAGATGTATTGCATCTTTGTTTTTACATATTTTATATCATATGATTACTATCTCTCCCTACTACTGATGTTTCGCATGCCATTAACAACGTACACAAAAATAAATATCATATTTCACAAGACAATTATACCCATTACAACAAAATGTTTAGAAACTGATAGCCGATGTATAAAACGAGCGTCTGGGATATTTCATCATGCGTTATCCCCCAGGCATCAAAAGAAAGGTGCGTAAAGAAGTCTTATACGCGTTTTCAAGACTCTACCGCAATTTATATTCCTAGATTCTTGGGGTCTTTGTGAGGATGTAGATTGAAACTGACATTATGATGACATAGATTGTTATCAGTGTTATCAATATGACAAGCACAGACATGTATATCACACTTTATATCCCACGGTTTTATTGTTACGTCACGCTAACTCCTACAAAGAAAATACATTACCAGTCTATGAGTCTTGTGTTGTTATTAAAAGTACATCTTGCGTTTTAGTATGACAAGTAACAGATGAAGAAGAATTTAAGATTTGGCTATCAGAAAAAGCGAAATACATCAGAGAAACTTTACTGGCGTTTAAAGCCAGTACTATTTGTCTATAAAACAAATACAATTATTTCTTTTGGCGATCGCATAACCTTAATCAAAATATTTATTTCTCATTGCTTTTCCATCATTCAAGATGTTATTTCATTTAATATAACAAGGAGAATTTTAAAGTAAACTCTGTGTATAAATACAAGAAAGGAAGATGGATAGAACTCATCTAAGCATTCGTACAAGGATGTCACGCACGTTAAATTTATCACGACTATTAAAAGAGAAATGTTTTTATTTATCCTTCTTCAAGTCCTAATCTAAGAAGCGTGTCTAAATCTGAAGCACGATCAACAATGCTTCCGTTTATAATACGATGATACCGTTACATTTCCGCAGTTTTCTTCAGTCATGTTATCCGTTCCATTCTATCAATCATCCAAATTGTAAAACAGTTAAGGAGTTTCGTTATACCTACAAGAAGAAACTTGCAAACAACGTAAAATAAAACGGAAGAAATAGAAATGGAGAAAATGGTCAAGTTAGATAATAATTTCGTATATAATACGAACCACGTATTACATAAAATGTCCATAGTTTTCGAAAGTATTTGAGTTTATTTCAGCCTATGCCAACATATGATATAGGTAGGTTTCCGGTAATCCGACCAACATTTTTTTTCAGTCGCTATGTCAAACATTATATTGACTTCGGATCTGGAAAAAAACAAAATATGGAATTTTTGTTTTAGGAGTTTTTTATATAGAATTTGAATCAGGTATTTTAAAAATGCTTGAATTCAATGGAATTTCAAAATGTAGTATTTAAGTTGAATTGTGAGTATATGATGTTGAATTACAGATGTACATTACATACATTTCCAGTTTGACCATGTCGTAATTTTCCAAAATAAAAATGTTTTCCTGCGTACCTACCCTATGCCACTTTTGACATATAATAGGAAAAATATATATTTTATACTGGCCCTACAATTAATTAACTCCGTGTCGGTTAGCAGTAATCTTCCTTCGGAAGTAGTTTTTTTTACTAATGCGGAACAAGGATTATCTCGCGTGGAAAGTGCAAAATAAACCGAAGAAAAATTATGGTTTTAGAGACAACCCTTATAGACATTCGAAGACCGCGAATTCAAATAGGTTACATGGATTTAAATATGTATTTAGCGGTTTATAGCTAAGATAAATCTTAATTTGAGGTTTTTGATGTGCATTAGGCTCCAGGAAACGAAAGGATTACAGTTCATTAAATACAAGCCGTGTACGATGTTAATACATGCACATGCTAAACCATCATGTATATGCTTAATAACTTACAAATCAATTTCATGAATCAGTTTCATTTAAATTCGTATGGAAGACGTGGATCATATCTTGCGAATATATGCGTTAAAGAAGAGAGAGCACTTCTAGTCAAAATCCAGACACCGAATATTACAATTTCATTGCACAGATATATTACGATACAAAAGGCACGCTTCAACAATGTATGTCCTAAAACATTTTTAACACGTTGTTTGAATACAAAAATCTTTTTTGTTTTTACGGCGATTACTGACATTTTGTTTTTCATGTGATCTTTCAAAACGTTTCATTGGGGTTTTACGCCACACTCAAAATATTTCAGTTATATGGTGGCAGCTAGTTTTTAATGGTATAGAAAAGGACCCGGTCAGAATGTACCCGGGAAGAGACCACCAGCCTTCCGGAAGTAGACTGACAAATATTTTCACAATTTCAGCTTAAGTAGCAGTGGAGCTTGAACTTGCGCTGACAGGAAGTGAGAGACTTCATGGTTTTAAGCGCTGTGCTGTAACTATCCGTGCCCGTCTGGAAGCTAAGCTGATTTTTGTGAGAAAGTTTGCCAGTTTACTTGCGGAAGGACGTTTTTTCCCTGGTATATTCTAATCGGGTTCTCTGCTCCACCCTAAAAAACTCCCCTACAACTGAAATCCTGTTGAGTGTACCGTAAAACACAATTCAAAATTCAAAAAGAGTTTTACTACTCGACCACGGATGTCCCCGCTCCTTCATAGATTGTAATATAGTCAATCCGATGTTCCTCTGTATATCTAAGCCGACGATATTCATATTCCCACCGACTTTTTGTTGCAAGAGATTGGATTTGGTTATGAACTCAAGGCGGGTATGACCGGGAAACAGAGGATGTTTACTCCTCTATTGCAAATGATTCCACCTATTGATTTCCAGAGGTCCGAGTTTGTCCAATTTTTATCAAATTGTATTTTTACAAATTGAATAGTATGGTTCTTTGCACAAAGATTGATCTCTATATATTAACAATATTACCAAAATTGAGAGGTGCAAACATATCAATCAACCGAATGTGTATTAAATCAGTCTGAAAACGTTTTAATTTTTTCACTTCATTAATTTAGTTTCATTCAAATTCCATTTGATTATAATTTTCGGTAGAAAACAGCCCCGATTACAAGTGATCAATTACTTAACGTAACAATAAACTTGTAATGTATGTCGTATATCTATATACCGGCTTTTTGTCGATAAAATATAATTAGGATTAGATAAAGTTATATGGATTGGTGATCTGTATGTCGGCATAATCAGTATTGATAGAAACATTTTTATTTACTCACTTCCTTTGCTGTCGAGTGTAGTATTGTGCATAAGGGTCGGCGATCAGATTACGTATCGTACATTTGTACACAGAGAGTCTTAACATACGCGCGCACAAAAGCATACACACATAGTGTGTGTGTGTGTGTGTGTGCGTGTGTGTGTGTAACTATATATGATTGTTCTCAAATTATGTTAATATGATAATAATAATAATAATAATAGCTTGTATCAAATCAGATTTGATAAGATGCAATATGGATCCTTTTGCTTGAAGCGTACATGTAAGTAAAAATCATGTTTATTATAAAGAAAGTCTGGAAATACATTTTATGATTATCTCATATGAAAATATAGTAATATTTGCTGTTACATCACTTTTCATTGTATACCAACTAATTTTCTGTAAGCGTTTGATACTAATAACCACCATAATTAAAATCAGTATGTTTCATAAAATGTATGATTTCAGTTTGACATTTAACGTTGTACATGCAAATTTAAAAAAAAACAAAAAACAAACGAAAATTACACTGTAGTCTGATTAGCCGACATTTTAGAACCTCTGATTTTTACGTATTAAGTTAATGGTTTGAAAGTTACATTGTAGTCTGATTAGCAGAGATTTTAGAACCTCTGATTTTTATGTATTAAGTTAATGGTTTGAAAATTCATTAGAACTTACCAAAAATACATGTTTCAGCTTAAGTTTTATTTCGTTCAGTCAAGAAGATGCAGAAAGATTCTGGAAACCTGAAATTAAAATAAACAGAAAGAACATAAATTAAATGAGCATCACGTCTCTAAACCATGCACTTAAAAATTTAAAATTGTTCGCTGTACTGTTTTATATATATATATATCCCGCTCCTTCTCTACTTTGTCAACTTTCACAAGGTTTAACGCACAAAAAATCAAACATTATCACGAAAAACTTTGGTTACCATGTTTCAACAGCTTTTCAAAATTTGAAATATTTTCCGCGTAGGCGAACAGAGTATTTGTTGAAAGCAGTGCTGTTTGTTTTGTTAGCGCTGTGCAATTTCTGTCAAAATGTGCAGAACATGCAGAGACGAACACCTGAGTAAATCTTGTCATGTGAACGGGTTTGAAAAAAAGAAGTCAATTGACTCTAAATTTTTAGCTCATGCTTGACTTCCGGTGATGATCAAAGTAACATTTTCAAGATTGTTGATACATGCACATCTGTGAATGTTGGTGTGTCAATTGTAACAATAATATTATTTAAATGATATCCCTTAATGAAATGTTACTTAGGGTTTATTTTGCAAGTCTCTGGAGGGTCGTTTACAAAACGTTTACAAACTGTGTTTGTTTATGACAATTTTAAAAGCAGGTGCGACGTTCAAAATTGCACGTGCTTTGTAATTCCACCATTGTTTAGTCTTCATTTGACAGGCGCTTTTTAGCACTCTTGAGCTCCTCATTCACAAAAATAAACATTTCCCTCGTTCAAACCTGGATGATAATCACGATTTACTTCAATGAAATAAAAAAATCAAGTATGCAAAGCGTTTCATGAACCTATTTAAGAGGAAGCTTCAACACCCTTTGGGCCAGTTTTTAATAAAAAAAATGTATGATACATGAAAACTTCTTTGTCCATGACGGATATGCAGGACACATCCGTCGGCAACAGCTGCGGACAGAAATGGCCATTATCAATCTAAAGGTGTAATTAATAACACAAAGCGAGTGACAATCAGTTAAATTATAGTGATGACGAGCAGGTGTACCGACTTTGAAATTAAAAACCGTATTATGGCATTTACATTTTTATGCCGTATTTCAACCTTCGCACCGCAAAACAAGTTCCAAATAGTACTGATTAAAACTATATAATCTCTCTCTCTCTCTCTCTCTCTCTCTCTCTCTCTCTCTCTCTCTCTCTCTCTCTCTCTCTCTCTCTCTCTCTCTCTCTCTCTCTCTCTCTCTCTCTCTCTCTCTCTCTCTCTCTGTGTGACTGACATAGAACATATATTGTAGGTTGATACATTATTGGTACACTAGTTCATTAAACCGAAGACGATTCAAGAGCAGTCACGTGATAACTGTCAAATCGTAAAGTATTATAACTAAATTATCAAATTTTAATTCCATGACATTTATATTACTATTATAATTTAAAAACATGGATATATTTTGAACCTAAACCGGAAGTGACTTCATGTGTCGAAATCTCAAGACACGCTTAGCTAGCAATTGGAATCTGAATAGACTGGGATATTGGTTGAAGACATTATAATTGAGTTTGAGACGAAATGTTTCATCAGAATAAATAATTAGCAGATCTACACGATGAATCCTTAGCAAAAAGTAACGGTGATATTGACGACCAGGTAGTCTAAATAGTGATTTTACGCATTGGAAACGTTTAGAAACAAATATTTAGGTCAGACAAAAAATGCTTGTTCAGTTATTTATCTATATATAAAAAATCTCAGATACCAGGGTATAAATCTCTAGGATGTCCAGGATATAGGTACAAATCTGTTGAAAAATGGACAATCCTTTAGTTACCAGCGTTTTATGAATAATTGGTATGCTAGGAACTTGCCCTGGATATTTTCTAATGGCTCTGAAATGTCACACACACACACACACACACACACACACACACACACACACACACACACACACACACACACACACACACACACACACACACATCATCATCATCATCAGCAGCAGCAGTTTCATCGTCGTTGTCAATATCATTGTCACCATTGCGGTCAACAATATGTTTGCTTATCTAACTGCACTCTGTCATTATAAAAACTTACATTTCTCACTTTTCAACTTCGTTACAAATGAAATAGATCTAAGCACTTTCCTCTGAAACGGTATTTGGTATTTAATGAAAGATCACGGCATGGCGCTACATTTCAAACCGCAAAATAAAATGCGCTAGGGGTGTCCACTTCAAACGCGAAAGCGAATTAAGAAAATCAGGAGAATTTGATTGGTAGGACGAGCTACGTGAAGTGTGTTCGATATCACTATAAAAGAATTTGATAAGTTAATGGATATACAAATATTAAAATTATGAAAATGAGATAAAGAGTATTGATAGGCAGATGTTATTGCATTTACAAGTTCATATTATTAAGATAAGGCTCAAACGACAAGTACTCTCATCTAGATGTATTTCGAAATTTACAAAGCAGTTATTGTATGTTAAAACTGATTGACAAATTAACTCTAAATGTCATTATGCTGATAATTTGTTTCAATTAGAATGTTTTTGCAACGTGCTCAAATCTATCGCTTATTTTGGTCTTTGGCGATTTCATAATATATATATATATATATATATAATATATATATATATATATATATATATATATATATATATATATATACATATATATACACACACACACATATATATATATATATATATATATATATTATATATATATATATATATATATATATATATATATATAGACGTGCCAAAATCGATGCGATATTTTATCATTATTCATATATTTCATATAAAACCGTATTATTTCGAAAAAAACTATCAAAAAGTCTTTTTCCATCCAATTTCAATACAATTTTCCCTATTAATCATTAATTTTTCTAATTTTCTGTGTGTGTTTTGTTATGAATTTTCTTTGTTTTGTTTTATAGTAATGATCAGATTTGCAAAATACAAAGTTTTAATGTATCATTTAAATATGTGTAATAGGGAATTGTGACACAATATAAAAAATGTCACACACCAAAGTATAAATCCTTAGGAATTCCAGAATATTACCAAATCTGGTAAAAATTGAACAACGCGGACGTCTGGAAATCAAGAGGTGGGATCAGGTGCCATGGAGGAGTAAGCATCCCCTGTTGACCTGTTAACTGTTGACCTGTTAACTGTTGACTGATCACAGTTAAATCCAAATGAAATAAGTGAGGAACAAATCCTCGTCACAGTTGGTAAGGACGTCTCAACAACCGCTATAGAACAGGCAACTCAGCATTTCACTTAGTGATTACTCACAGAGTAATCGCAAAGAATTCATTTTTATGTGTAAATTGCTGAATATTAAAAACAGAAAGTATAAACATTTTGAGCAAATGCACAATTAAACTATTACATATTCTGATTTTTATGGTGAAAGTTTCATCAAAATTTATTTGAGAAATGACTCTCCATGAACATTTCTAAAAGTTGTGGATTTGTATGAAATATATAGGGGAAAATACATAAAAATATATTTGAATTTCTCTACACTCTAAAGCTTGTTCCAAAATGCTCCGCACCTGTACACAGGGCCTCAAGGTTAAATCTCGATTGAAACGATGTAAACATTTCACTTTTGAGGTTTTCAGGAAAAAAAAAAAAAAAAAAAAAAAAAAAAAAAAAAAAAAAAAAAAAAAAAAGAAACAAAATAAATAAATAAATAAATAAATAAATAAATAGATACAGTCGACCCAGTATATATTGAAATCGAAGGGGAATTTAATTTCCTTACAAATAAACAGGATTTTCAAAATAACTATAACTGGGTTATTATTATAACAAAGAAATTCGGCCAGGAATTTTCAAATAAAGCGGGATTTCAATGTAACAGGGTTCAATATAAGTGTGTTACACTGTACACTTTTACTTAGCAGATATATTAAAGTAAACGTGAGATTGGTTTGCCCCGTAAGACCTGATCATACGAAATATTTGATGGTAAAATATTAATAGTAAAAAGTGAATGAGGATACTATCGTCTGATTTACATTCTACCATTGAGAAAAAAAAGGAAAAAACATTTCGTCAATATAAGTTCCTTCTCTATTTGATGCCAAGCAATTTAGATCGATCTCAGTCTGTATGTAAATATATGCACGTAGGCTAGTAATTCACTTCTCTCGAATGTTTCCTTTATATTGAGAATCGCCTTGGATGAGTGTTTCATCTTTTAAGCTTATCAGCTTTCTAACTTCCCAATTTTTAACTCCCCAAGGACCTTACCATATGTTTTCAAAAGTACTTGCACGTGGTACGTGTTTGTTTATAAAACATTTGTCCTTTTTTCAAGTTCGTCAGTAATTTTTATGTACTTTAAACTGAATATATTACTAAACTGAAACATGTATTCGTGGTGAATGGAAATCAAATAATAAAATTTAAAACCATTAAATAAATACATATAATAAACAGAGGTTCCCTAATGTATCGGCTAACCAGATTTCACTGTTTATTTCGTTTGTTGCGTTTTAATGAGATTAAAAATTTTACCAATTTATATGTGCAACCTTTAAATGTCAAATTTTACATGTTATTATGCATTTTATATAACATAACAATCTACTATGTTGGTAATGCTATTTGTCGAAAAATTCTTTCTGAGCGTAAGGTACAGCGAAATGTGTGATACAGAATTATTACGTGAGAGCTATGACAACAGATAAATATAGCACTTTAACAATATTTTCATATGAGATCATCATAGTTCTTTTTTACAATTTTTACTATATGAAACTATTGATTTAAACTACGTAATTATACTTTCAAGCAATAACGATTCATATCATATTAGAGTTGCTTTTGAATTTTCAATAGTGTTTTTTATGGTGACTGATTTGTGCCATCTCGACTTTTCGCTATAAAGTCCAAAAACTCTCTAATTAGCTAAAAATGCCGTAAGGTTTGTAAAAACAAACTTGATTTATTTGCAGACATGTCAAATTTTAAGCAATTGAAGTCCTATAACTTGGTAATGACTTTATATGTCAAAATGGTCAAAAACGAAATGTGCCTAACCTTTATGAAACCAAACATTGTCTAAAAAGAATTTAAGAATTCGTAAAAGCAAACTCAGGTTATTGCAAGACATGCAAAGATATACGGACAATGGTGCGTCATAGATGGGCGTATAAAATGTACATACATCAAATACATAGTATAGAGAAATTAGGCAGATGGATACATGGAGGTGGTTCGGGAAGTGTCATTTTTTGGGAGGTCACACACTACAACTATTTGTAGAGTAAGACATCTCTAAGACGGTTCTGCCCTTGGGGAAGTATCACTCTACAGCACGACAGACGGACAGGACGGCTCACTCTTGGGCGAACGCCGTTCCTGTTATTGTATGTCTGACATGTAAACTAACTCTCACTATATCGGCCAGTTCAGAGCGAAAGCTAAAATTTGTGACCATTCCAAAAATATGGTGACATATCAATGACAATTTTTGGTGTTGATAGAAAACATCACGTAAACACACGTGTAGGTATAAAAAAATAAGTTGTACGAACAGTGTAATATTGAACGATAACGTCATTTGTCATTCACATTTTGATCAAATTTTGCGTGGTTTCTTAAAAAAATCATATAATCAAACTGTGTTCATAAATTCAAACTACTACTATGTAATTTCAAAAAAGAGATTCATTTATTTCAAATTCACCTGTGGACAAAAAAGCGCAGGCAGACTTGTAATTTTGATTTTAACACAGATACGTCCATACATGCACAACTATTAAACACCCACTTGAATGCCCATCGAACACGACCGAACTCCATTGATCCTATTACATTGCACGACAAAAATATCCCTAAACGGTCTGGAAATACGTGATTCTATGTGATAAATGTACATCAAAATGTGCACACCTGAACAAGCTTTTAACATGTGAATGAATTCAGAGCGTGGTATTTTGTCCTGATAGCAATCATTGTACATGAAACATTAATCATGTGCTTAATTTATACACAGAAACCGTTGCTGATCAGCCTAATGGAGTCGTTATAAATGTTTGCTAACGTTATCTTCATACAAGGCTTGGTTAAAAATGTAAAAATAATCGAGCAACAACACATGTACATTATCATTAATAAAATATAAAAAAGATATTATATCAGATTCAGATGAAATAAAAAAAATCTCAGTTTCTATTTGAGTGAACATGGAGGTGGAGTTTCCGTCGGCTGGTAGAATAATATAAAAAATTCAGATACCAAAGTATAAATCAATAGAATGTCCAGGACACAGATACAAATCCGGCAAAAATGGACAAACACGGACCTCTGGAAACCAAGAGGTGGGATTAGGTGCCATGGAGGAGTAAGCATCCCCTGTCGACCGGTCACACCCGCACACAATAACTAAGTCATTTTACCTTGGCCCAGATACCACCAAATACGGTCAAATGCGCACACAGAATTTTTAAGATAAAAACATGATAGAAAATTTATACTGCAAAGATGGACATTTATGTATATTTATTGTATTCAGATACAAATAATGATGAGATCCCTTCCTCACCTGACGAAAATCTTAAGAAATAAAAACAATGTTTGAATACATGCTAAAATGTCCATTACCGTACTCAAGATATATATTATCATCATCATGATCATCATCATCATGATCATAATCATCATGATCATGATCATCATGATCATGATCATCTTCATCATCATGGTCATCATCATCATGATCGTCATCATCATGATCATCATAATCATGATCATCATCATGATCATCATCATGATCATCATCATCATCATCATCATCATCATCATCATCATCATCATTTTAATGGGAAAATATAAATCAGACCCATATTTTGTCATGAAAGGAGGACAAAAAATTGTCCCAAACGCAATATGTTTGTACCAGTCAACCATTCATTTTGTTTATATATAACTAATGTTTTGACGACATTGACATAACGATGTTGTTTTAACCCTATAGGCCATAATAGACTGGTTTAAACAATGGAACAAAAATATCATCTAGATACTTAGGGCTGAAAGTGTTACATCATAATTACATCGAGAAGTTTTGCAAACATTTGTATTTGTACAAATGCAGAAATATATGATGCAAACTAGACTATCAACTAAATTTGGAGACTTTTGGCCCTTCAAATATATATATTAGATACCCACAACCGAGATTCTTAAACAAAAAATTCTACCACCTTTGACAGGCGTATCTTAAATGCTTAGCCGAGTCTGGATTTCACTCCCCTCCGCCATGGATCTAGTCAGGCTACACCGGAAGTTAACAGCCATAAAAATCATTACGGCTTTCATTTGATACATGTCAATGGAATTAAAGAAATACATATTTATATCACTTGCAGGTGGGAGAACTATAACAATTTTCCTTCGACTGATGCTTTGATTCAATATGACGAGCACCGTAACTTCTTAAAACCCTTGTCAGTCGTCCCTGTGAGGCCAGCAGAGAGATGTCTAGCGTGTGTCCTTGCTTGAGTGGTCTGTGTTTCCAACGGATTTTAAGTGCCCCCTCCCACCTTTGTGCAATCCGACGAAGGGATCAAACTGCACAGCCTTCAATAATTTAACCTCCATCTAGGCGTAGATTTATGAGTTCTACCAACTGAGATTCTATGTTTGTTTGTTTATTTGTTGTTGTTGAACGTCCCACTCAAGAATCTTTCACTCATATGGAGACGTTACCAAATGCAGGTGAAGGGCTTTAAATTTTGGCCTATGATCGACACCTACTGTGACACGGGACCTCGGTTTTTACTGTTTCTTCCGAACGACAAGAAACCAACCTGTTGCAGGCTGGACTCGAACTCACGACCTTGCGATCAAGAGACGAACGCGCTACCAACTGAGCCAGGCCGGCTCCCTGTTTTATTGTTTGTTTAAATAATGTTTCATAACAGGTTTTAATTGTGGAAGAGAGAACTCGGATATAATGTACCGCGGAAGAGATCACCGCCCTTCCGCAAGTGAATCGACTAAAAACAATATAGCGAACCAATACATTCGCAAATCGACAGTCACTCTCATGGGTGTTTATATAGTTTGTATATGCCTCTAAATTGAGATGTAACTGTTAATGCAAAATCATGAATGACGAGTGTGCGACAGGGGACGCTTAGTCCTCCATGGCACCTGATCTCACTACTGATTTTCCAGAGGTCCGTGTTTCTCCTATAGTCACCAGATTTGTATATTGTATTTTGGACGTTCTGAAGATAAATATTTTGTATTTCTAAAACTTTGGTATTGTTAATAATATTCAAATATTGTATAGTAGTGCTTCGGTTACCTCAGTGTTTAGCGCACTCGCTTCTTACCATTGTGTTCAATAGTAGGATTGGACAGGAGTGTATGTGAGATGGTATGGCGGTTGCGACCCGCATGCCAACATCAGAGTCAACGAGAGGCATTTGTTGCTTTAACTTTTTTGTTGATCGTTATAAAATAAATTTAATGTCAACTTCAGTTTGACATATTTCTCGGATAATCGCTGGAAATTGAATCGGAACCGGAACAACTGCATTCAAGATTTCATCTTGATCTTTTAGTAACATAATACACGTGAATTAAAGTTACCGATGGAATTCGAAATGTTGAAAAATCGGCCTAACTGCAGTTAATTAGCAGTGAACTGTACATAATTTTATTACAAATTACCTCTGAACAAATAAATAGATAAAAGATAGATAAAAGGATATATAAGTAGTAAAAGTAAGGCGAAATAAGGTTTAAATAACATATTAAAATTAAGATAAATAATAGTTGATACGATAACAACTACAACACGTGCATACGTTTAAGACTTTAACATTAACAGTATCATGTTGATTTGTATATAAACTTCGTGTACAAAGTTTTAGATAAAAATTATAAAACACTTACCTGAAATTCTCAGTGTGAAATTTGTTTCATACTCCGTCGTTCATATGTCAAATTAAAAAAGACACTGTCGGATTTATACCATCTGCGCGTGCCCGCCACGCGAATTAAAAAAAGACTAATGAAACAATTAATAAAGAGTGAAGGTATTAATTCCCCGTATAATTTCACAATGCAAACTCGAACTGTTAAAAAAATAGCATATCATGACTATCTATCAAGCACATCTGCACGTGCAGAACGCGATACGATTGGCCGAATAAAGAGAAACCTGCCTATGACAAAGTTTGATATATATCTACTTGATAAACCCGTCAAACAAGAGATTGCCTCGTGACCCTAATTTTAGGCCTGGTCGAGAACGGCAGGTGGTATTGTAAAGAAATGGGCGCCGTTAAAAGTTAACTCGTAAAATAAAACACGCATAAATAATTTATTAATAACTTTTTCAATTTTCGGTTTCAGATTAAAAAAGGCAACGAATTTAGCCGTGTCAGTAAACGTGTGTATGTCATTATAACATTTCTCTCACAGATTTTGCAGCTTTGGAATTGAAATTTAAGATTAAACCGCTTCAATAAATTTGACATATCCGTTTTGTATTCAAATGTTATAAACGTCTCGAAATTTCACACTAGACTAAGTGATTTTGATTGTTATAAAATTAAGAGTTTGAACGGAAAGATCAGATGTTTTAGTGTGATCCGAAGTTTGATAGACTGATAAGGTCGAAAGAGGAAGAGATTAGCGGAAATGAGGAAGTATAAAACTATTGTGTAACGTAGTTATTCTATGTCTTCTGTTAGAGTGATTGCGATAGAAGATTTTATTACAAGTTGTCTGTACTATTAAGGGAAAGGAGTATATCACTTGACTTAGAGTAGGAGTGGCTCGTGTTATCATTATATATATATATTTATATATATATATATATATATATATATATATATATATATATATATATATATATATATAATATATATATATATGATGAAATTCAATGTCCTCCATAGGGATGTATCGTTTATGCGAAAAATCAGTTAATATTCACAAATTTATTACCCCTCGGCCTTTATCAAATGAAAGACGACAATATCTCTATTAGTTACATAGTACCAATGCCCAATGAACTGCTTCATTGCAAATATTTCATTTCTTAATTGTCGTCTTGCACTTGATAAAGGCCAACAATATATGTATATATATATATATATATATATATATATATATATATATATAATATATATATATATATATATATATATATATATATATATATATATATATCAGCATACGATACATACAGAATGCATCCTAGATTTAGATATTTTTATATAACTTTACAATAAACTGTATATATATATATATATATATATATATATATATATATATATATATATATATATATATATATTAAAATGGTGCATTAGTTCTTTTCTTTTTTAATTCTTATCTCTTTCTTTACTAGTTAGATTATAAGAAATCTCGGATACCAAAGTATAAATCAATAGAATGTCCATAGGCTGATAATAAAAAAGACATATACATAGGCATGACAATTCTTAAATTCCTATATATGTTAATTTGTTTAAGGAACACAGGTTTGGTACTTTTTCTATTGCAATTGATTTACTCAACCATACTCTTTGTATATGAATAACACATTGGACCTGACCTTATTGCCACAATATATATAGGATTTTTTTCTTATGGTAATTGGCCTGGATTTTAACATATATTACATATATATAGATTTTTTTTTGTTATTGTACATCAAGTACAGGTAGTGAATGTAGAAAAAAAAATCGAAATAAGCTTTTTGGTAATCACAGATAATGCTCCTGTAACATATAAAATAAAAATATTTTGTTAAGCAATTTTGTTTAAATATATGTATATGGAGCCATTCTGAATTTTCAGTACGTTGTATCGTGAATTAAGATAATCGTGATTTTCGGACAATTGCACGACTGATGTAAATAGTAAAACTGAAGTACATGTAACACAAAGCTTTACAAATTGAATTGTATTTAGAATCAGTTCGTGAGAATTTTAATTGGAAATGAATAATTTGGCAATCCCATCGTCAAACAGTCATTTGAAATAAATTGATTTACTGGCAAAATGTTAAGAACAGAACCAAAACAATTATCATTAGAAATGTTTCACAGTAAACACTAATTCCCTTAATTGAATTTTGTCGCCAAAAAATCTTTCTTGGGTAGGTTTGTTTGTTTAACCGTTGCATCTTTATGACGTCATGAAATGTAGTGTGATTGCTACACATGTTTTCTTCATTATAGTTTATTCTTATATATGCAGACTTTCCTTACCCCTGATACTGAAGCCGTCGCCAACCCATTTTCGCATCAAATTTATCAACCCTCATTTTCTCACAACCTATTCTGAACCCTGAATGGCTCGACTGTTTTCCGCTTATGCGCAGAGGACAAAAACTGAACGACGAGTCGTTCACTGGCATTCAAGTGCACTTGTCTTCATATCAGCCGAAATTAAACCAAAAATTGTTCCATATCTAGTACAGACACCTGAACACGGTGGAATGATATTTAATTCTTTGTCGGTCAGAATATTAGAGTTAAAAAGAATGTTGTTATTGTTGTATCGTGTTATGTGCTATAATTTGTAATTTAGACACTTGATGAAAAGTTTACATTATGACCGCTTTGATATCATACTTCGGCCATCAGGTTGATATCGTGAACCTCGGGCTGAGAAGGAGTATGAAATCGAAGTGGTCATATAATAATCTCTATCTTCTACATAACAAAACCTATGTCGCATGCCATATCAACCCTGGAACAAAACCATCTCATTTATGCGATTTAGATTTTGTCATGCATAATTCTATATCTGAAATATACAGTGATGTCCCTTTGTCGTAACTCTCCATTGTTCAGGAATTGAGAGGAGATATGAATAAAAACCGTCATATCTGTACAGTGGAACCCACCTATAATAAACCCTGTTACATTTAAATCCTGCTTAATTTGAAATAATTTTGAATCCGCGGTCAAAATTCTTTATTACCATTATAACTCGGTTAATTTGAAAACACTGTTATTTGAAAGTACAGTAAAACCTGTATATAGGGGCCACCCAAGGGACCAGAGAATATTGACCTTTATGTGCAGGTGACCCTTATACACAGGTTCAATTTAGTTGAAGTATGCAGTCAAGGGACGTTTCAAAACTGGCCTTCATAGACAGGTGATCCTTATATAGAGGTGGCCACTATAGCAGGTTTTACTGTAAAATGTATTCCCCTTCGGTTTCAAAATATTTAGGTTCAACTGTAAATGTTCTGCAGCATTAATTTGTCAACCCGCAAGATCGTCGTGCAGTTTTCATTTATGAGTGGCCTTTCATTGATTCTTGGTGTCAGAAATGTGCGCTTAAGTTTAAGTTTGCCTAGGCGACAGATATGCCGCTGTGAGAGATTCAGTAAATCATTGTTATATACAAACATGTACATAGAATTTCCAGTTTATGTGCACGAAGGTCGTGAGAATAGATTGTTTCTAGTTTAAATGCACAATGGACGTGTAAATACAATTTTCGAGGGCACACATTTCTTCACTTATAAGGGTACGCCGTGTTGTGGACTGGCGCCTGTCAATGCAATAATTGTAATGCACTGATATGACCATCCGTATATAACTATTGGTGCATCCATAAAAGAACAATTCTAGACATACAATAGTGTCATCAGGTAACTTGTTTAAACTGAAAATTGTATTCCAAAGTATATTTACAAATGACAATAGCAATAAAACAAAAAGAAAACGTAACACTAAAAGAATATCTTTGCCAAAATTAACATAAAATCCATTGTATGGTAATACCTAAATGATCCACTACGAAACATATAAACATTTCCTATTCAGAGGTTAACTACTTACTGATAAGGTATTGTGACAGTGATATCAAGAATCGCGTTTGATGTCAACGTCCAGCAAATTTTACGGTCGGTATAATGGTCTTGTTTGGAAGTACTATGTTTCATTAAACGAAATGTTGAAATGTTGAATTTGACTGTGGATTCGCCCCGGACTTGACCGGTCAACAAGGGATGTTTACTCCTCCATGGTACCTAAACCCACATCTGGAAATTCAGAGGTCATTATTTGTCCAGTGTTGACCAGATTTGAATAATCATTGTCTACTGGATATTCCGGAGATTAATACTTTGGTATTTGTGATATTGTAGAAGTCTATCACTTCACCTAAAACGATCACAGAATTAGACCATCAGTACATGTATCGTTATACCATTTTAATTAAAGGGGCATTAGATTTTTTTAAAAAAGGAAAATAATTTCCGTTTTACTACTTAGACTGATATACACAAACAAATTAAGATATTTACATACCGACTGTTATTTCCTTCATTGCGAGTATACAGACCGGTTGCGTTGTTTAATGCTGGACATTCAGCTGTTTAGGTGTTACGTCATATGAAAACCTCCCCCCCCCCGCAAAGTCAATTAAATAGAATAAATTTCGTGTCCAGCTGACTACAGTTTCACATAAAATAGTAATATATATTAATATAAGGATTGTTTTTCATTTTTGAGAAAAAAAAACAACAACAAAAAAGATGGAACGTACATGCAAAAACTAATGAAAACCCATGGAGCAACTGCATGTACATTCCATGTTTTCTTTCCAAAAATGAAAAACAATCATTAAGTATATACAAGCATAAACATTCTGAAATTCCTATAAAGTTTGTGAAAATTGTTTGAGAAACCCAGATTTGGCACTTTGTAAATTGATTAACTCAACACTACCATTTGTATATACCAAAATATATACCAAAGAATACCACAATGGACCCGACTTTATTTTCACAAAATATATTACAACATAAGATTTTTTTATGCCTGTGCATAGCTCTTATTTGTTATTGTACATCAAGTACAAGTAGTAAAAGTAGAAAAAAAACCTTTAATCATCACTATACCAATAGACCATATCTTTATAAAATTGCTTAAACACCCTAACACCCTAAAAGTTACATATTTCTACAATTTTAAGCCAGCACTATTATGTCATATATTTGAACCATGTTATTAAACACTTTTACACCAAAACTCCACGCATTTGTACCACTTTATCCCAATATCATTAAGTCTTATCTGTCACGTTACCCAATAAAACATTTGCACCAAAGAGGTCCTATGTTTTAGTACAACTTTGTCCCAACACAATCAGGTCATTTCTTCAACATTAGGTCATGATTACATTTGTATCAATTTGCCTACACCTCATTATATCAATAGGCAAATTACCATTATACCACTTTACCTCAATAGCAATAGAGCAACATATTTCATCATGTTATTATCACAGATATCGAAGTAAGTAGATCCATGAGACATACTAATCTGGCGAGCACTGGACAAACACAGAACTCTGAAGATACAGAGGTTATATCAGCTGCCATGGAGGAGTAAAAATCCCCTGATGACCGGTCACACCCGCCGTGAGTCCACAATCTTCTAAATCATAATACGAAATCTGAATGACAGATATGAAATTTGGTTTTGAGTTGTGCATGTGGCTATTCAGTATAGTAGATTATAATTTGTTTACCCCTACAACTAAGTTTGAGGGATATACTGGAATCAGGTTATCTCTCTCTCTGTATGTCTGTAAACAGAAAATGTGTACCTCCTACTCCTCCCAGGTTTATATATGGATTTTGATGAAATTTTGTACACATGTTACATATGATATAATTTTGGGGCACTATCGGCGTGGACAAAACCGTAGAAAAGCAATATGATGTTTTTTTTTCTTTAAAAAAAAATTCATTTTTTTTGTATCGATATACGCATTTGAAAATTGTAGGGAATGAATCAGAAACCAAAGATTAATTTTTGGACTTGAAAGTTTGATGATCCCCACCGCGATGTACTATGGGCAGGACCAAAACCATAGAAAAGCAATAATATTACTTAGTCTATTTCTTAAAATGCATGGAGTTGTTGTATAGATATACGCATTTGAAAATTGTAGGGACTGAATATTTTGGTCTCCATATCCCGGGGCACTATTGGCGGGAGGATTACCGTTGAAAAACAATATAATGCACTCTAAAATCATCAACGTCTTATAGGCATAACCCCTAGTGACATTTAGCAGCCGGAATGCTATGGTATTAATTAGCCCATAGGCGACAGTTCTACTTTCTGTTCGATACCGCATTTGCATGTGCTCATGCTGCAAAAAAGTAATATTAATAAAAATCACATATACCAATGTTTATACCTCTGGGATGAGGACAACATACAGGGGGCAAATATACAAATCTAGTGATCATTGGAGAAATAAAAATCACTGGAAATAAAGAGGTGGGATCAGGTGCCATGAAGGAGTAGGTACCCACTTTAGACACTTCACATCCGCAAATGAGTCAATTAAGGAAAAAGCCCCTCAAGATGCATACACACGATTCAAGAACCACTATCGAAGAGGCAACTCTACATCCATCAAGTGAAACATAGTATAAGATGCAAAAATCAGATTGAAATGTCAAGAATAATAGCATAATTCGAGATATTCTTAACATTGATTTATATAGTCTGTTTTCATAACACATATCTGTTATATTCATCTCCTCCTTGTTAAGTCCTTTGATCTAAGATTACCAGCTCATGGAAATCAGATTTGATAAACCGTATTTCTCATCATGTTTAACAACTGTATATATGCGATAACTCCTGCTTATCCAACTCTTGCCAAGCTAATTAATGTATACATATGTATTTATGAGTAAATACTCAGGAATTAACAACAGACAGAAAAAACACATAACATACAAAAATCATTATTGGTGTTAGTTAAATCCTAAAATGCCTTGCTTATGAAATCGTCAACACTATTTACTAATGTGTAAGATATGTATACCAAAGAGGTAGCGTAGGAGTCACTAGCAACATTTACAATGCTCACATTGTAGTGGGGCATTCTTGGCCCAGTGGTGAGAGCATCGCGTTTTAAACCATGAAGTATCTCACTTCTGGTCAGTGACGGTTCGATCCCCGCTAGAACCGAAGTTGATTTTTGTGAGAAATTTTGCCATTTTACTTGCGGGAGGGCGAAGGTATCTTCCCGGGTACATTGTAACCAGTTTCTCTCCTCCACAATTTAACTGAAAAAGAAAAATGTTGAATGTGGCGTAAAACACCATTCAAAATCAAAACTCTAATCCATTGTAGTTCTTTATGAATAGGCGGATCTCTATACCGTAGTAAATCAAAGTGATTATGAAAATCGTAAAGTTAGCTTTGGAGATACTTCTTTTTGTCGCCAATAAATATGTTTTCAAACATTTGCAATATTACTAATACAAATAACTGTTTTGAATTGTTCATTGTTAGAGTGGCAATTTGCATTGCAAGAGCAGGGGGTCTGCATGACCGAGTGTTTAGAGAATCGTGATTTGAACCATGAAGTTTCTCACCTCTGGTCAGCACAGGTTTGAACCACGCTGGAACCTAAGCTAAATTTTGTGAGAAAGTTTGCCAGGATACTTATGGAAGGCCGATGGTCTCTTCCCGGGTACATAGTAACCGGATTCTCTCCTCCACCATTAAAAACTGGCCACTGACATATAACTGAAAAAAATGTTGAATGTGGCTTTAAAACCTCATTTAAAAACATTTCAAGCGGAAGGTTACTAGTTTGATTTTACCGTTATGGGTGATACGAACTGATACCTCGTGAAAAAAAGCAATGAATGCACCTTCGCTAAACCCTCTAAATGAGGCGTGTAGGTCACGTGTTTATCTGATGAGACTAGATGCATAATATCCGTGTCATTATAGGCGTGGTATGGTAATGAACTCTCGCTGCACTGGCATAATTCTGTAATTTTCATGAAACGTGATCGGTAATTTTGGGGTCGAACGGCTCTCTCCGATTGGAGGCCCAAAGTGACAAATTTTCCTTGTCTGTATCGAGTGTATGATAATCCTATCATCTATTGCATTTATTTAACTGATTCAGAAATTTTGGAATATAACAGTATTGTACTTTAAGAATTAGGAAAAAATAAACAGTGAAAAGGTGTCGCTTAAAATGTGTCTCTTAAATGCGAAAGACTACAGTTTCATCTAACCTATGTTTAATAAAAATGTCAAATCCAAAAATTTCTGCTACAGCATTTCTTCCCAGGGTAAGAAAAGTACTATAACAACAAAAGGAAAACGAAATAAGTAACAAACAAAATTAAAAATGAGGAAGTACCATGGATAGTCGTAACAAGTTCATTAGAATACGACACGATTTATTGGAAAGCTAGATGTTCGAAATAGGGCTGATATACTTGCAAGGAAAATAGGCATTCAAATTTGATTCTAGTATAGACATATGCAAACTAAATTCGGCATTAAATGGGCCCATTGCAAGTGGTTCGTTCGTTAAAAAGACATAGAGATGAAAGATAATAAAGTGTAACGGTAGGAAATTACGCTTTAAGTCTAGTTGATATGGACGTTATTAATGGAGCATGTTCTATACGAGTCAGCTCACATGTTTATCGGATGATGTGATAAACAATCAACAATGTGCCGACAATTGTTTTCACGCGGAACTTAATCTATTAATCTTCTGGATACGTTGCTAATCAAGTTTTAAAGATTTCTTATGATTAACTGCAACGAGATTTGGTCAGAAAATGTTATGTAGACAAAGGGAGCTAACTATAGTAGTACTACGCGGAGAAAAATACATGTCTCAACTCAATAGAATTTAAATGGTTTATCTAGCCATTACTCAGTTCAAGTAGAAAATAATTTCATTTCTATGCCCCCGAAATTGAAGATCGAGGCGAAGGGCATATTGTTTAAATCATCTTGTTTGCAATAATAAATTTATAAACAAATACTTCTTTATATAAATTTGATCTGAACAGATCTCTCTTATGGCCAACATTCGGTAGTTTATATTAGAGTTTTGGGACGTCGAGCTTAACTTTTTAGTTTATGGCATGATGTTTATTAAACACATTATTTTTTCCCAAATAAGCCTAGATATCCATTGAGTGTTAATATACGGCTCAATTAAAGAACTAGAAGAGCTAGAATGTACTTATAAAGATCAAACTAGCCAAAATAAATTTCAAAAAAATTTATTTGATTTCTTAACAAATTTCTATCATCCGAAATTATAAATCGCCATGTTTTGAAAATTGCACCCAAGTTAAGACGCAGGGGAAGAATTAGTTCTCCGGTCACAGAAACTTCTGATATATATATATATATATATATATATATATATATATATATATATATATATATATATATATATATATATATATATATATATATATATATATATATATATAACCGATTAACAAGAGTACGTGATATGACGTCCTAGCAAAGTACAGGCGATTTTTCATAACATTTCTTTCGGGTAAATTGTGTTAGACTTCAGAATCCTACGTGACAGATATCTCTCTGTGGAGATCTATGGATAGCAAAGAAAATATAATAATTATTTGTGACAAGTTTAAATTTATCCAAATAACTTATTTAAAGAAAAAAACTGACAGGAGTCGCTGTTTTCCAGTAAATTATATCTAGAACTAACAATCTTACTAACAAATTCACTTGAGTAACTATAATACGTCTGTTTACGAAACAGTGGATTCAAAATATCTTTTGACCGACATAATTAGCTATGATTAGTCCATAGATCGTTCATACAAAACATTTCTCTCTCTCTATTGCTGCGGTTGATTTTCAAATGACACATGTTTATTATTTTTACTCTCTTGTAGATCTAATAACAGTTTCGCTTTTATTCTCAATGACTCCGAAACAGGGATATATTGATAAGAAAGCAGGCGATCGCTGAATTCTTTTGAAATTCGCAGATTAGGATTCCCATATCTTAAATTCAACAGAGCATCGTCAATGTCACTTTCCACTAGTAACCAGTGCTGTGCACACACTAAAGGATCAATTTTCCTATCCTTTTCCGCTTCCGGTTTCAACGACCGCAATGCCTGCTTTTCAAGAGAGGATAGTACATTGGGGTGAGACAGACCTTGATATCGCCTACCAATATCTCTAAGAATCACATTATAAATATCGACACGAAGTCGTCTGGCCATCTTACTGATCGTTTGATTGGGATGTCGTTCGTAGGATTTCAGATCGTCTCCCAGCCCCGAACGCTGGTTCATCATCTGCTGCTCGGTATGAAGATCGTCATCTATATTATCCAGATCCCTTAAGATATACTGTGTTTTAAAGTCACAAACTTTTTCTGAAATTTCAGCAGCATCCTCGATTTGAATCATATGTAATGCATACATCTCGTCGTCGTTCATTTCCCTGAACAGTTTGCTGTTTGTGTCATACTTTTTATCCATATCAAGAAGAATTTCACGACATTTCTGTTCTATTCTTGCACCTCTGATGTTTTTTACTTCTTGGTTTATTTCTGCTAGTATTTCCTCTTCAACACGTGCTTTGAATATCGGCATCAACTTATGTTCTTCCAGAAATCTGAAATTGGAAAGCATGAATGACAATGAAAATTTATTAATTTGTTATAATGGTTACTTTGCGGAAGGTTCGACAAACTGTCGATTATGCTATGGGTGGTAGCGAGTTCTAAATGGTTTATGAAAAATACCGGTTAGATTCATCGGTGTTTTTGAACCACAGATAAACTTTAGAAAATAAAGATGATGTGATCGAATTTCAATAACGCGTTAATATAGCATACACATTTCTTTTACGTTTTTATGCACGACTTAACACTGGTTGTATAAATCTGACCAATCGGAGATGAGATAACATGTAAATCGTTGAAGTTTATAACGAGTTTACTATTACATTCAAAGTATAATCAATAGGACTTTATGTATTTTTGAGATGAATACGGCTGTTTGTTGGATTTCTTGTAAAAACAAAAGCCACACTTTATAAATGAATATATATATATATATATATATATATATATATATATATATATATATATATATATATATATATATATATATTGTGTGTGTATGTGTGTGTATGCAGTGTGTAGTGTGTACGTGTGTGTATGTGTGTTTACAGAGGAAAATGGCTTATTTCAAAAAGTTGTTCTGCTATTTAACTTACGCAAAATGTACAAAAGACCTTTTAGTATTTGCCCGTGTAAACATTATTTTTTTTTCTCGTTCGATTTTCATTTATTTATACACCTTCCGTATGTCTATCATATGTCCTATTCAAATACTTGGCGTGCATAAACTCACAACATAATTGAGTAAATGTTGAGTAAAATGTTTGACGGAATTCAAGCAAAGTGCAAACATTTCAATAATTGCATAGTTTTTCTAGGTTAACTTAATATGCTATCCATATCCCCTAACTAAGATTTTTCGCAAATGAGAGTCAGACCAGTTATTCCGCAGTTACATACAAATATACATTGTTTTTTTATATACACCGATCTCCAAATATTTGACACTCTCATTTTACAGTTTAACACCGATAAAAGAGGCATTTAAATCAGTTCAGGAATACAATAGGCTAATGACGGAATGTATTATTGTAATACGTGACGATGTGAATCAAACCATAAAATGATTATACGCATTCGTCTTGTGTTTCTTACAATAGTTTACAGTTTATCAAGACACCCAATCTAAACACAGGTAGATTCTTGAACACACATAATTTATCAATAGTTTGTGTGCACAATATGTTTGTTCTACATGTAGTATAGGCAATATACAAAACCCGTGCAGCTATACAGAAAGATTAATATGTTTGGTTAAGTTTTCTCTTGAAGGCAAATTTCTGTTTTCTTTAAAAAGGTTTACGATAAAACATTGTTGTAAATTGTCCAACATTTTTTCGGCGTACTGCAAGTGTACAGAATAATCCCAAATTTGTTACGAGTCGGTGTGAAGATATACGTACATACAAATTATTTAGTAAAATCATGACCGTTACTGATTTATTTACGGTAATATATATATATATTACAAATTTGACAACAAAAATGAACAGTTTCCTCATCAAACCTGGGTCACAAAGGATACTTACTATCCGTGTAAATAAATCATATATAAAAAACAAACAAAATCAACAAGACACCTATAAACTCACCATGCCTAGGCTTGGGTTCGAAATCTCAAACTACGTCACCTACCGTATGGCTCTCGTGCTCGAGGCAATAATTACTCGGCCATCTATGCAATATTTCGATATTGGTGTTTTAAGTTTCCGAAAATAAAAACTGTTGTAGAGATAGCTATAAAAGGTTTTATCTTATGTAAATGACAACAGTTCAAATGATACGAGTAGTGAAATAAGATAGATATATAAAGCCATGGCATGGCGAGTTCATAGGTGCCTTGTTAATTCTGTATTTGTGTTTTATATATGTTCAAGGAGAGGTTTAGAATATCAAAGTAATGACTACATAGCACCCTTTACTGTCTGAAGATTTTAAAACCTCTTTTTGATATATATATATATATATAATATATATATATATATATATATATATATATATATATATATATATAGTGTTTATGTCTGTGAGTGTGTGTGTGTGTGTGTGTGTGTGTGTGTGTGTGTGCGCGCGCTAGATATCCTTTCTAATTTGTGATATTTGTGATATTTATATCTCTATTTAGTGACTTTAATACATTTTTTGACAATCAGACGGTAGAGAGAATTTGATCTTTGTTCAATCCATGCTCAACACACATTGTACTTGAATCACTCGACAGCGCTGAGTATGTAATTCAGAATTGAAGTGGTTGTGAAGAAAAGGCATAATGAAATGCTGACTCGACAACACTAAATAATAAAAAACTCCTAGGTAGGGTTTTGTTTGAATCTACGCTGATTTTGTGAAAGTTTTTGTCTGACCAGTTTATTTGCAAAAGACAGATGGACATTTCCTATGTTCATTGTAATTGTGGCTGGCTTCTTTCCACCATTAAATATGCGTTCTCATATGCCCCGGTATTAAAACAATTACACACAATGTACTTTAGAATAGTTATACAATTATTGTATTAAACTCATCTAAAGACAAACTTGTTTATAAAGGTCACTCAAGGGAACAAGCAAAAGCCGCTATAGACAGGAGGCCTCTATTATGAGGTTTATCTTAAAATTAACAAAGTTTATGTTTGATTGACCTGTGAGTTGCCCTTTATACAGGGATACTGTGATATATATATATATATATATATATATAATATATATATATATATATATATATATATATATATATATATATATATATATATATATATATATATATATATATATATATATATATATATATATAATTTCATATAGTGCAGAATCCTATCGCCACACAGGAAGCGGGGGCAACATTGAAGCTTATGCTGGTTTGAATACGTATGCCATGGACTGGAACTTTTTTCCAATTTCAATCGGATTCCATAAGCATTACCGTAAAACTACTTACTCAGACTGTCGTCGATAAACTTCTGGTATAAATGCCATGACGTCATCTGCTGCAAATTCAACCATTTCGTGGTTCAGTGGTCGCTGTGCCCAGAAGTCACCAATTCTACGAAGCCACATTTCCTGTTGATGAATATTGAATTTCAACAAATTGATTTCTATTGAATATAAACTTCGTTATAGTACAATCCATTTACCCGGGCGGGTGGAATCTTATGACACCTTTCCAGACCTGGTTGAGTTTGAATGCTAGGTATTAAAGCAAATCTAAACTTACTAGAGTAATCGTTCCTACTTGTCAGCATACATAAGAGAGTATCCAGTGTGGAGTAAAACGTTTTTACCGTGCAGGCTTGTCATAACCGAAAAGTGAGTAGAATCATTCGTATGATAATCAAAAGGTAACTCCGTCTCGCCATCTGATGTGAATCGAACAATAATGTAGGAATATATAATTAGCGTTCGTAATATAATGAAATACTGGAATTCTGTATTAAAAATATTATTCCTTTTTGGAGGTGACATATTTTTTGCATTCAGAACCATATAGAATTATCATTGACACAGGATAAATTTGATGACTTAACTCTAACCACAGTGACGCACACGCGCACTCACACACACACACACACACACACACACACACACACACACACACACATATATATATATATATATATATATATATATATATATATATATATATATATATATATATATATATATATATTATAATATATATATATTTATATATATATAATGGCAAGACGTAAAGGAACCTGTGAAAAGTGATACAAACAGACAAACCTTTACGTCTGATCGCCATCCGTAAGGATTCTCCGCACCAGAGTAGGTGAGGCACAGATCAAAAAGATTCAAACGCTCTGGTAACCGCCGACTTTCATGTTCACTCATGACCAAATGAGCAATCTGAAATAGACAAAGTAATTCATTAAAAATTTACTAACAATTGACTTGAAGATGTTATTATATTCTCGTGTTTATTTCACCAAGGGGACGCCTTTACATCAGTCGTTCTTTTATAAGCAATTTCCATAATGTTTAACAAAATATATTTGCGACAAATGAAACATGCTTACAGGCGTCTCTGAATACTTCTGGAAACCAGGTCCCATTCAATTTAGGATTCGCAATAGTTCTTCATGTTGAGACCGTTATTATTTCCAATTTATTGTATTCTAATGGACATGGAGCTTCGAATATCCAATGGTTCCCTTGTATTTTTACTAAATGACTAGGTACCGAACTTTAAACAAATAAATGAATATATACATAGACAAGCATAAAAGACATTTTCAAACTTTCATATCGGAAACATTTTGAAACTTTAATTGTGTCGTTTATCATAAAATTTAAGTCTTTTATCTTAATCGTCTATCATTATGAATAAACGCATTTGAGAAAAAGTGTAATACTCACACGTACAACCTATATAAAATCTACTTTAAATTGACTTGATTTCGAAAAATCATTTTACCTGGGTGTCGAAGACATTTTGCATCCGCACAGCAAACTGAGAGAAAAGGGAAGCGCTCAAAAAGCAGCAGGAAAAGGTCACCTACAACAGAAATATCATATTTAGCCGGTATAAACACGCCGGAACTATATATGGATGACCCATGATAATCTACAATGCATGTATTACGACTTTGTGTATGTGTTATTGTAGGTTTGTATGCTGTTTATCCTTTCATCATAATGCATTCTATACAAAGGTATTCTATAGTATGTCATTGCAGAGCGGATCTTTAGAGTTGAAGGATCATATTTCTCCGCTCAACTTAACCATCATTATTATACTGGTTTTTATAGGCCGTGATAGTAAAAGTAGAAGTATTAGTGACAGGCGAAGTAGTTGTAGAAGTAGTAGTAGTACATGAAGGGGTAGTAGAAGTTGAAGCAGTAGGCGTACTAGTCGAAAAAGTAGCAAATGTAGTAGTAGTAGTAGTAGTAGTAGTAGTAGTAGTAGTAGTAGTAGTAGTAGTAGTAGTAGTAGTAGTAGTAGTAGTAGTAGTAGTAGTAGTAGTAGTGGAGTAGTAGTAGTAGTAGTAGTACTAGTAGTAGTACTAGTAGTAGTAGTAGTGGTAGTAGTAGTAGTAGTAGTAGAAGCAGTAGTAGTAGTAGTAGTTGTAGTAGAAATAGTAGACTAATACTTGTAAGATTAATGCTGTCACAACGGTGTGTTATAGTTAAAGACAGTTATAGTCTAAATGTCCTCAGGATGATGTAAAGATAACGGACGAAGAATTTTCCCGGAAAAATACCGCTCTTAGTGAGTTCCTATGAAAAAAAAGTTAAGAGACTTTTATGGTCAAGAAGACCAATTTAAGAGTGGCTTTCAGTTACACTCTTATCAAATTATTTGCGTCATCTTAAATCTTTCTATAAAGTCTTCGTAAACTAAATGGTTTCAGTTACGGGCCACAGTATGGTAATTGGACTTATGTTGAATAGGTGTCCTGTGCTAAAAATAATGCAATAAAAGTGTATGTTGCCGATGCTTTTCTATTTCATCATCAAACTTGTGCTTAACCTGTGTTATTAATTCAAAACGCGCACCCAACTTTTTATTAAAAGGATCAAAATATAAGTTTTATTTGCTTAGAAAGTGTTTTTCTACTAGCTTCCCAATAGACAGTGTGCAAGAAGTGTGTTTGCTAGATTTTTTTGATTTAAATATTTCAAATCTTAATATTATATATCCTAAGCGATAAGTTATGTCAATCAGACAAGACAATCTGTGTAAACATACTTCAAAAATTTCAATGTACCCGAATGTTTTTCCTTAGATTAATGTTGATATAAATCAGTGGTCGTGTTTTAAATATTGGTCTTCAGGTAGAGATCACCTTTAAGAATATTTGTCTTTACCTGCAGTGTTTAAAATCTGTATAAGTATTAGGTTTAGGTGGTAAATGCCCTCAGAATTAAAGGTATAGACTGAAAAAATTGGAGTACAAGCAAATGGTCATGCAAATTCTGCAAATTTTTTTTTTTTACAACGCTACAGTTCTGAACAAGTTCTAATGCTAATTAGATCTACCGAGACATTTTATATGAGTTGAATTCAAGAGGCATTGTGTGATTGCAGTTTAATGGTTCCTTAAATTAGAAAGTTGAAATATGTAGAAAAACCATATTGCAATACCTTTAATACCTAAATGAACTCAAGCGCATTATAGATGAAATGAATTTGTATATTGAATAAAGCATTAATCGAATTTTATGATGGCGTTATCGAAGCACAAATACATCTATTTGTTAAATAGTATGAGTTAATGTGTAAATCACAAATACGGACGGACACTAAAGTAATGTTTAAAGTCTGGAATTATTCAAAACCAAAAGTCCGGAAAATTAAATAATCAAAAATTTAAACATGTCAATCATTACATTATTTATTTTAGAAAAGACCAAGGTATACTTTAATTAGAATATTCATATTTAGAACTCTCTCAAATTGGTTTTTATATAATGTCTGAATAATCCTGAATAAACAAACAGCTTCGTATGAATATCACTAGCTAAATTTAATCTTATATCAAACACATTTTAAAATTTTGGTTTAACTTCTCTGTATTGTGAACTTAAGCATTCTCTGACTAGGAATATTGATGGAAAGTAAATGAAAACATGTGGAGTTTAGGAAAGTGTGTACAGACCATTAAGAATCAGTAACTTCAATTGATTAATATTTATTACCTCTCTGTCGTAAAAGGGCAACCATATACAAGAGTAAAGAAATTTATTTTAAATTTCGAAGGAAGATACCTATTTACACAAAGATGTAACAATTACATTCCAAACCATAATGGTTCTAAAATACATAAAATATTATATCCACATTGACAAATATGATCAGAGGAAAGATTTATAATATGAATCACTTAACATAAATTGTGGGAAATGTCACTGATTTGATAACTGAATAAATACATTTATATATTGTTCATTAGTATGACTTACAAGTGACAGTATTTTTCAAGTTACTATTAGTCTAAATTGAATGTTGATGCCTGTGTGTCCTGTTTATTGTGTTTGTTGTCTTTTAGTTGTTTTTTCTTTTTTTATTTGTTTTGTATTTTTTTTTTTAATTTTTTGTGTGTGTGTCCGTTCCTATCTTTATGTGTGTGTGTGTGTGTGTGTGTGTGTGTGTGTGTGTGTGGTCAAACAGACACATGGAATCCTCTTATTTCCTCGTCAGCTGTAATTGTTGGGGTTGATGTCAAAATCTTGGCCAAATAGCATAATAAAATATTTTAAAAACTTTTAAAAAATCAACATACCTTGATCACCTGGTCAGACTCTAATAGAAAACGTAATCCACCTTTGTCGAATAGTTCTCTATTTACAAGCACATCAAAAATGTAGACCTTTCCATGAAAAGTTCCCACTTGAAGGAGCGTCAAAGGACCTTGTTTCCCGAGGGAAACTCCCTCTCCAGCGACACTTATTATACATTCTCGTTTTAATATATTCATAAGTTGACGGCATCTTGTATTTTCCGTCACTATTTCTTTTTCGTGATAGATCATTGGCGTAGTGGGTCTAAAGGCTCCTGGAATATTAACACAGTATTTTACACTTTTACATGTGCATTACCTGTTGGGTAAATATCTTATCTTAATTGAACATGATCCAAAATTAACAGGTATGAACAATCCGTAACGAACGAACAGCTATACATAAAGAAGTAAGCGTTCTCTCTCTTTTTATCTTATTCTCTCTCTCTCTCTCTCTCTCTCTCTCTCTCTCTCTCTCTCTCTCTCTCTCTCTCTCTCTCTCTCTCTCTCTCTCTCTCTCTCTCTCTATATATATATATGTATACCGTATATTATACTTACCAACATGCATTCCGGGGAAAATTGGTACATATACTCTCTCTGTTGGAGTAGTTCCCATAATTAATTGAGGTTCTCCTGAGTCTGTCATAATATTTTGGTTTGTAAGAACTGGTCGTCGTAAAAAATAAATGAAATGATATATAGTTTCATGAAATTCTCCAAAGACTGTCAGATAATTAAAGTGAAGACAAGATCACTTTATTCTTTATACTTTTGTGTAAACAATCGCCATCTTGTCTGTCCAAGGGGTGAATATTAAGTTAATTTCAAATGTTAAAATGTTAATACACAACAACAATAATTTTCCTTAGCTATATATGTCATTCATACCATTTATTATTAAGATCGGTAGTGCATTTAACAAAAGCCTTTATCAGGATTAAATGTGTATTTAATGCTATTATTTCCAAACGCTTTCTCAAGGCTGTTAATCAATGTTTTTAAATGAAAAAAATGAGACGATGTAATAACGATAGGCTGTTCTATCTAATTAGTTCAACATAAATAACAGTAAGATTTTACTTCTAATTAGCCATTACCTTCAAGAATGTGATACATCCATTGTCAGCTAAACATTCACTGTTTATACCTGTCAGCATGAGTTGTCATCGTCAATAACAAAACGACATGTGCGCATAGAAACTGGTCCTGTACCACATGTTATATCTATCCTGTTTGGTCTTCATGCGCCAAATGTGATAAACTCCGAGTTTTCAATACTTTATTGTTCAACACATGGTGCTCATTCAATAAAATGATTCCTCTTCTTGTTTATCAATGGTTGTGTATTGTATGTTTATAATATCCGTTTGTTTAACCAATTGTGCAAGCATTAAACAAGCGACCTGCCATTATTAAAGGTCTCAGGAGTTTTTCATAAGGTAGGTATTATTCAAACGCATAGCGTTTACCTTCAATTTAAAACTGCCAGATAATATATAAAGCGGAATATTGATTTATTTTCATATAATATATTAAAACCACATAGTGATGGTACAATGCCATTTTGTACAGTTTAAAGGCGCCGAATGAAGTATAGTTGATTTACACAAGAATTTTAACTCCAATTGAAATTGTGTGAGCAAAATTTAAAAGTGAGAGTTTTCTTATATCCCGTAGAAAACATGAGGATTTATTCATTCAAAAGTATTTGGGGAAAACTTTATTAAAATTCCGATCCAATTATTATATATTAGGATACGTATATGCAGACACACACACACACACACACACACACACACACACACACACACACACACACATATATATATATATATATATATATATATATATATATATATATATATATATATATATATATATACGTGTGTGTGTGTTTGTGTGTGTCTGTGTGTGTGTGACTGAGTGATGATTAATTCTATATATCATTTCAGTTCTTATGATTTCATATCTCAAATCAATATTCGTCTGTTTTTAAATATCATGTTTTGTAATGCCGCGACATTATTTTATTCATAATTCAATGTTTAACATCGAGTCTTTAGTGGACATAATTATCAAGATAAAAAACAACACTTTATGCTTTGGGAAACAGAGTAATTTCCCTTTGAATATATGTCAATTTTCGGTGAATGCATAATTAGAAGATGGAGAGTCATGATTTCATGTGTTAATTTTTAAGGATTTACCACAAATAATATATGTAAAATTGTATATGTAATTAACATATTACCGCCTTTTAGTGAAGAAAAAATCATAATTTATGTAATCACATTATAATCAGTGTACTAAATAAACTGCATATAATATCGTTAAATTGATACAAAATATTTTCAATATGAAACAAGGTTATTTGTGTGATACAGTATATTTAAAAAATAGTTCAATTATTTCAGGTGATTTGTGGCCAAGGACTGAACACGGAGTACTGCTTTTGATGTACTTTTAGTAAATATTATAACTACCAAGTCTATACAAGTAATTTAAATACTTACGGCGGAGACAACATCAACATAATATAATTGTATATATAGAAGTTATATAAACAGATGCATTGTCGTCATGATGACAGCTAAATGCTCTTGCACAAGTGAAGTTTGACAGTCTTAAACCGGTTTGACATTTTGCACTATATTTCAGATAGGTAAATGCATAGCGTAATCTATATATAGATAATTAATATGTCATATAGACATGCATGTCAGTCTTTCCAGCGAATACAGATTTCAAAAAGTCGCAATAGTATAATGATTTATTATCATTTGTACTGATGATAATTAAGAGTAAAAACCAACATATATCCAGAGACTACCATGCATTTGTTTTTTTTACCTTTTCTTGAATATAATTTTACAGAATCAACAAGGATATTACAGGCCTTCCGTGAGTGATTAGAGTATCATGGTTTGAACCATGTAGGTATGTGTGTATGCGTTTGTACGTGCGTATGTATGTATGTATGTATGTATGTATGTATGTATGTATGTATGTATGTATGTATGTATGTATGTATGTATGTATGTATGTATGTATGTATGTAAAGTGTTAATGATGTATTACATGTGAAAAGAGCTACACAGAATCATAGATTATTTAAATAAGAATATAAAACATTTCAGATACCAAGTATAAATCTGGTAAAAATGGACAAACACGGACCTCTGGAAACCAAGAGGTGGGATCAGTTGCCATGGAGGAGTAAGCATCCCCTGTCGACCGGCCACACCCGCCGTGAGCTCACAGTCAAGTCCAAATGAAATACGTGAGGAACGTATCCTCGTCATAATTGGTACAGACCCCTCAACAACGGCCAACGAAAAGGCAACTCAACAGTTCACCAAGTTCACAGAGTAATCACAAACAAGACCATTATACCGATTGCAAAATTTGCGGAACGTTGACATCAAACGTGGTTTTCGATATCCCTGTGTCAATAATTTGTCAGTGAGTAGTTTACATCAAACATTTTAACATTTTAGAAATTGAAATTTCGATATTGATATACGATTTTCAAAGTTCGATGGGCCTAAAAGATATTATTTTTAAAATCGTATGCTCGTATGTAACTCACTTTAACTTTTATAAGAGTATATATATATATATATATATATATATATATATATATATATATATATATATATACATAATATATATATATATATATATACATTAATGTTATTCATTCACGATATATATATTAATATATATATATATATATATATATATATATATATATATATATATATATATATATATATATATATATATATATATATATATATATACATTAATGTTATTCATTCACGATATAAAGATGTGCATTAATTATGTTTCGGTGAATTGGAAACAAAAAGCATGACGAATATATTAGCCATTGCGTCGCTTATAACAGAATCGCAGAACTGTCATTTAAATATACACATGAAAACGTAATGACATACAGCTAAACACCATATGTTGCATTACACATGTCGTTTAATATGGACATTTGGATTATATCAGTTTGTTTGTGTGGTCTTATAAACTCCGTGATTGGCCAATACCCTCCAGGTAAGTCGAAACTTGTTTAGTATTTCCTTTTTTACTTTTAAATATCGATTAACATGAAAAATGGATAAAATGGAAAATTCTACACGCTCTTGTTTGTATACAGACTAATTATATTCGTCCTGGTTTTTTTTAAATTAATCAGTATTCATGTTTCAAATCAAATGAAGATTTATACATTTAAATCACGGGACAATGAAAAGGGTCAAACTATCTTGTATGATAATTGAATGCACAAAAGTGTAATGTATTCTCATGATAAAGAAAGGTTACGCAGTGTTGATTTTACTCTTTCAAATTTTGTCAGGAAATAAATTTAAGTTTGCATGATTGTCCATGTGCTCTATTATTGATTTAAAGGGGTTTTAGCTTACCAAATAATTTGTTTTCTAATTTAACTATTTATACTTGATGTACAATAGCAATTAAAAGCTAAACGTAGGCACAAACAATCTTATATTTCTATATATTTTGTGCAAATAAGGTCCGACGGAGTGTTGCTCGGCGTATCTAAATTTTGGTTTGGTTTTAAAACATCGGAAAATTATAAGTCTTTAAAACATTTTATCATAATATTTTAAGCATTAATATATTAATATATAAATGTCAAAATTTCACTGTATATTGAAGTCTAAAATGTAAAGTAAACTTCGTTGAATTCTAGTGCTGGATGACAACAATTTCATTTGGCCCTAGGTCAAGTCATGTGATCTTCGGTTTGAACCTAATCGGAAAGCTTTTCGTGCATGCTCAACCCGGTAAAAATAAAGATGTTGGAGAATTTAAAATTCAATTAATTTTGATAGAAAGCGGAGAAAGGAATAGATTCCGTGTCATGTATAACTGGAACAAAAACAATATAAAAGGGCGTTAAGTTTGCACGCTGGAATGGTATTTTGTCCCATTGTTCACGGATTTTTCCTTCATTTTAACGGGGAATGATTTCCTTGTCAACCCCTAGGGTATTGACAAGCTACACGCTCTATGACGTCACAATGCAATTTATGCTATAGTGTGTCAGCGGCATCCAGAATGCTGTGCATAATGTCAGATTTCATTTGCGTAGATCTCCAATCTACATGTTTTTAAAACATGGAAGAAAAATAATCAACCCCTACCTTGGCAAGCCTCGGGTTTGTCATTCAAGAATGTGACCCTCGGATTGAGATTCCTTTGTCATACCGTCAAGGTAGGGATAGATTTTGTTGTTCTTCTGTATTATTACAGTATCGCCATACCTCAGCATTAGTGATAAGAGTCAAGGTCGTTGTCTAAAATTATTTTCGTCGTTAGCTTATCATATGAGTCTTCGTAATCTGGGTCAGTGCATAATAAATTAGATTTCTGTGACAATAACTTTATAGAATTGCAATTATATCAATATTAATATATTTCAATATGGGTAGATTATTTCACTCTGTATTACATCAATACCCATCATTTTTTAATGGTGAAAAATACGGTTTTGAGCAACGAAATGCTTTTAAATATAGTCAGGTTTGACATGGGGATTATGTATTTTTATAGTAGGATATTACAGACGACATTACGATCTCGCATCTACAGTTGGCAGTTTATATTATGTGATGGTTCAATCTGAAAACAAACACCGTTCTAAGTTCCATGGCAATGCATAAGAAGTTTTAACTACATTGAGCACACCACGTACATTTATCTACAATTGTAAATAATGATGAAATTGTTGCTGATTTTAAGAAAACGTAAGAAAAAATAGGTTGAGTTCATAATCAACTTTTGCTCACCATATTCAATGTACTTTAATCAGAAAATAATGAATTTGAATCAATGTTTTGACGTGAATGAACAATATGAATATGCGTTGCCATGTTGCAAAGTTAATCACCCCAATAAGTCTTTCTCAAACCATATATTCAGGATTATATTATATTCAGTAAACGTGGCGAATGGGACTGATTCATGTACCACGTGATACCCGATAACGTTTGTGCGGGACTATTGTTTCTATTACTGATGGAATGACGATAGAAGGCGATATCCCGCGCTAACGTCATTTCAGCGGGAAGATTACATAGAGTTACGTTCCATCACCATGGGAGATACTAGTACCACACAAACGTTATCGGTTATCACGTGGTACATGAATCAATCCCATTAGGACCCATGCTTCGTACTGAACCTTTCTACTTACTAGGCTAAATACTTTACCCTACTAATGATAAACTTTTATATGTCTACGGACATAGCGTGGCATATCCACGTCCTGTACAAAATGGAAACAATACTGTCTATTCAAAACAGGAGTGTATAGGCCTAATAAGGTAAATTGGAACATGTTTACAAATACTTCGAGTCTAAACCAAATCATAACAGGGGTAACAAGCGTCTTGTTGATACAAAAAGAATAGAGTTTTAGTAATACATGGAATCCATGCAAGGCCATGTGCTTTATCTGTACACCCTATTATTGAATAAAAAGGCGGTATTGTTTTTGTTTTGACAGCACCCGGATATACCACTTTACCTTGGTAGACCTGTACATAAAATTTTTGTCTTGCACGGATTCCAGGCATTACTGTAGCTCTAATATTTTTGCCATTTTTTTTTTATTTCGACCTGTTTTATAGAGTCCAGCCGGCGGTAGGTCGGATTACAATCCTTCGGATGAGACAGTAAAAACCGAGATTCTGTGTCACTGTAGGTGTTGGCACGGTAGAGAACCCTTACTACTCAATGGCCGTAAGTGCCGAGCATAAGCCAGAATTTAAAGCCCTTCTCCTGCATTTAGTTACGTCTCCATATGAGTGAAGGATTCTTGAATGGGATGTTTAAACAACAATACAACAATAAAATTGTGACCTATTTTATAATTTCTAAGCTAAATATCACACTGTCATGATACAAATTACAATTTTCAAACATGATAAATAAATGTATTTACCCACTTCAGTTATGGATGACCCCTCATGTCTAATTATAATAAATAACAATTATATAATGAATATTAATAACCTTGTTTTCCATTAACTACATATGTTACCATGTCTCCTTGGCCGAGTGATAAGAATATCGTTCTCAGCTTTTGGAAGCGAGGGTTTCCGCGCCGTTGGAACCTCAGATGATTTCGTGAGGACGTTTGCTAATTTTCTAGCGGAAGACAACTGGTGTTTAAACAACCATTCATGTTTCACCGTCTGAAATGCCGAACAATTTATAATGACTGGATATGGTATTATATATCCAAGATTATTCTATAATCCCAGTAGATACAACCGATCGGATGAAAATATTCAAATATACGGTCTCTTCACTTTCCAAGGAATCACCGATATTGTCCAATTGTCATATTGCGTTATTCACAATTGAAAGACATGCTGAAACCGCCATAGTTTGAATTGTCTAATCCGTCTATGATCCGACGTAATTCAAATTTCCATTGCAAAATTAGATCAGTTTACCAATACTCGTTATCATGTTTGATTCCTAGAGGCTAGAGGCTAGTGGTTGCACATGTGTGACTTAAATAGAAATATTCTTAACAAATACGATAGACAAATGAAAAGAATGCAAACGAAATTCACAAATGAGCCACGTTTTGATTTAGTACGTTTGTATATATATATATATATATATATATATATATATATATATATATATATATATATATATATATATATATATATATATATTATAAACATAATACCAACGTTATATCTTATATGGGTGAATACAAATTAAACATTATGTGTAATTTTATGAAGCTCAGCCTTAGATTTTTACAAGTATGATATTTTTTCAGAGACAGCATCACCATCACCACGCATCCAGTGCAATATTTTGCCATGCAAAAATGGCGGAACGTGTGTCCCTATGGAACACTAGTTCGAATGTCGATGTACGCGATATTATTATTATTATTATTATTATTATCGCGAATAGCATACATGTCAATATACAAACATGTTCAGTTACAGAATAAAGTTTGCGTGTTTTTACCTTAAAATCATGAAAAGTTAGAGGTTGAGTACCGAATAAATCTGATGACTTCGGGTCCTAGATGTATAAATGAAATCTATTATGAGGTCACATCGTCGGGTTTTGAACCATGTTTCTTTTCCTACAGAATATTCAGCGAAAATTAAAACGACGGGAGAGAGTCATTAAGCCAATCAATATCTATATGACGATATAAATAACGGTTTCGCATTTAGGAATCCCCCTCCTCTCAGAATGATATCTCATTGTAATATCCTGCAAAGAAGGCCCCTGATTTGATAAACTTTACCATGAATAATGATAATCGTATGTGGTTTGCACCATCATTCCAAGACGTTTTAATTACAGTCAGTACAAAATATAATGTAATGCATTGTTATAATGCAAACTGGAAATGTCTGATGAATATCATTCATGAAATTTATGATATGATATTTCTGGTTCTAATGGTTTCAATGTATATATATTATAAACATAATACCAACGTTATATCTTATATGGCTGAATACAAATTCAACAATATGTGAAATTATATGGAAAAACACCAGCTTTGTTTACAACATGGGCGCAGACATTTTGGACACCCAAAGTTGTGCGGAGGGTAAAATGAGCCCAGTGATCTGATTGGTCATTAAATGAAAAAATTTAGTTTTGCCATTAATAAGTGAAATAAAGGTGATAAAAAAGATACATGAATATTGGTAGTACTTTGGAAATTATAGGGTTGACGGTTGAAAATTGAAAGGGAGGGGTCATATGAGAATAGATATTTTCCTTTGGTGCGGAATACTACGAGTTGTAAACAAGTGAAAATTTGAAGTAAAAATGCAACGGCAACCTATACTTTTGATTGCAAATTTTGTTATCAAAAATATTGATCTTTCACCACAGGGTACTTATTTGACCCAGATATATTAAACATGGGAGTGACAGTGACCTGAAGTTTTGTAAATTAGCATTGAGGCCTATGGGAAAATATTTGGTGGTGTCTGTCCTATAGAGAAATTCACATTTGACACATGTAGGCTGGATGAAGCCTTAAAATAAGTCATTTCTCTAATTTTTTATCACCTAAATTGCAATTCATTCACTTTTACTCATACTTTTAAACAGATTTGAGGGTCTCTATGAAATGGGGCACCTGTTGGGGGTCCACAAGGTGCAAATTTAATAGGTGTGCTGCCTCTACACACATTATTATGCATTTGTTGCATATTGAGATCTCTTAATTTTTATCTGTATGTTTTATATTACACCTAGAACTAATATTTTATCATTTATTGGTCAAAATTCCATCTGTACTTGGAAAATTCAAGTATACCCCCACCCTCTCCTACAAACATGCACATGTTCTTTTATAAAAAAATCATATAGTTATGGTTATGCATAGTGACTAATTTTAGCAAAATATTTTGGAAATGATGTTTCTATTGTAAAATTTAACTCATTTGAATTAAAATCAGACCTTTTTGAGGTAAAGACTGGTTGATTTTCTTCTTTTGAGGGCAAAATCTACATATTGGACCATGTCATTTTACTCGTGCAGTGTATTTTGTACCTTTAGTTGTATATATGTACTGTATCTGAAGGGTAAAAACTATCTCATTTTTAAGAAAATTGTATTAAACTGCATTTCAGCATTTAAGTCTCATCAGTAAAATATTTCATCATGCCATATACACTGTAAACAGTATAAAAATTTATTTAAAATACCCCCCCCCCCCTTATGCTGATCTGTACACAAGAATTTCCATATTGTGGTTAGGTCATTTTGTGTTAAATTTTGGGTAATAGATAATTGGTAAATAAAAAATTTCTTTAGAAATAGGGCGTTTTCAACATTTTTTTCATAATCTATCAACATTTTAACCTGTAGAAGGAATATTTCAATTTCTTAAATCCAGGAAATATTGTCCAATAAGAGATTTTTATCTAATTATCATACTCAAGTACCTGTAAAGATAATTATAAAGTATCAATTATATTTTTTTTCTGTATTAACTCATCTAATATTCATTCAAGTTGCATGTTTTCATAAGTTTTCAAAATTTTCAGTCATGCATTTTTTGTTTGAATCACCTTTTTTCACCCCCCCCCCCCCCTTCCAGCAAATGTCACTTAAGACTCTCTTGGGGTCATACCAGACAAAAATTAACACCTGATATTGACTTTCACTGGTTTCAAAACGTAGTAGAATTAAAATTTGACTTAGTTTTTCATCTGAAACAGAACTATACATATGTCATATCCTTTTAAAAGCAATTTGACTATCATTTTGCACCATTTAAGTGTCAGTCATTTTAAAGTCAGACTCAGTTATCTGCCCTCTGTATTTAATTACTTACATCATGAGACTGTAATTAAGGGATGAAACAAAACATGGACATGTCTGAAAATGATTACATAACATATTTTATATAAATGAACAGAATAAGTCTATTGAAATGTGTTGTATGTAAGGGTATCCCCTCCCAGAAGTTTTACACTTTTATTAAGGGTGCACTTCATTCCTTGTCAATAAAAGCAATTTGATGATATAAAAAATAACATGGTTTACTTCTAAGTGAGCTTCAGAAATTCTTCTTTACTTCTGGTGCCTAATTGGTTCCATGCTCATTAAGCAATGATCCAAATTTTAAGTTTTTGTGAAGAAAATGGTATATTTTGTCACTTTTTCCATTATTAAGGGGTACCTTCTACCCTTATTTGATATCATGGTCAATATTGGTAAATAATGGTATGAAATCATTCAAAATAATGAAGTATATGTGTTACAAACAATTCTGAATGAAAATCATGAAAGAAAAACAGACAACTTCTTCATATAATGCATTTATTTGTTAATATCAATGAATGGGATTGAGAGGTAGGGGTGTGACACATTATAGACTGTTTCTCTTCAGGTTGGGTTCCCATCCTCATTATTAAGGGGGCTTGGTGTACAGTTAGTGAGATTTCCAAAAAATGCAAAATGACCATTTTTGGCAATGTTTTGGATAAATCTATAGGAAAAACACCAGCTTTGTTTACAACATGGGCGCAGACATTTTGGACACCCAAAGTTGTGCGGAGGGTAAAATGAGCCCAGTGATCTGATTGGTCATTAAATGAAAAAAATTAGTTTTGCCATTAATAAGTGAAATAAAGGTGATAAAAAAGATACATGAATATTGGTAGTACTTTGGAAATTATAGGGTTGACGGTTGAAAATTGAAAGGGAGGGGTCATATGAGAATAGATATTTTCCTTTGGTGCGGAATACTACGAGTTGTAAACAAGTGAAAATTTGAAGTAAAAATGCAACGGCAACCTATACTTTTGATTGCAAATTTTGTTATCAAAAATATTGATCTTTCACCACAGGGTACTTATTTGACCCAGGTATATTAAACATGGGAGTGACAGTGACCTGAAGTTTTGTAAATTAGCATTGAGGCCTATGGGAAAATATTTGGTGGTGTCTGTCCATATGAAGCTCAGCCTTAGATTTTTACAAGAATGATATTTTTTCAGAGACAGCATCACCATCACCACGCATCCAGTGCAATATTTTACCATGCAAAAATGGCGGAACGTGTGTCCCTATGGAACACTGGTTCGAATGTCGCTGCACGCGATATTTCACAGGTTATTACTGTGAAGAAGGTAAGAAATCTTCTTTCATTTCATGTAAACGAACGCTTTATCAAATATTGTTGAACATAGGGATGCTTGCTCCTCAATTATACCTGATCCAACCTCTTGATATCCAGAGGTCCGTGTTTGTCCATTTTTCACCAGATTTGTATCTTTATCCTGGACATATAAAAGATTAAAACTTTGGTATCTGAGATTTATATATATATATATATATATATATATATATATATATATATATATATATATATATATATATATATATATATATATATATATATATATATAAATGAACTGTTGAGGTACCTGTTCGATAACGGCTCTTGAGCCTTCTGTACCAATTTTCAAGATAATTTGTTCCTCATTTATTTCATTTGAATTTGGCTATACACTTTTGGTGGATGTGATTGGTCAGGTTTCCGTCTAATGAAAGGTTTCAGTCTCATGAAAGAGGAAAATTGTTACGGAAAAGTAATATGGATATAAAACCTAAGTATAAATCAACAGGATGTCCATAATGCATATACAAATCTGGTGATATTGGACAAACACGAACCACTGGGAATCAAGAGGTCGGATCAGGTTCCATGGAGGAGTAAGCAATTCTGTTGTCCAGTCACAACCGCTGAGTCCACAGTCAAATTTATATAAAATAGGTGAGAATTAAATCTTCATCCCAATTGGTAAAGACGATTCAATAACGCTAACGAACAGGCAACCCAACATTTCACTCAGCGAAACAGATTAATCGTCAACAAGACTATAATAACGACCGTAAAATCTGGTGAACGTTGACATCAAACGTGCGATTTCAATGACTTTGTGCCAATCATTTGTCAATAGGTAGTTTACCTATGTATATGAAATGTTCATATGTTGAACATACCTGGATATCGGATCATTTGGGAGATATAAACACCGTATGCAGGTGATTAAATGTGCAATATTTACGATGGGAACGCCTATTTTGTCGTGTTTGTCGTATAGCCTTGTTGTTAATTTCCTGTCTATGTCTATTAAAAGGTTAAAAAAAGCCTTAATTATTTTTGACGAAGGTTATAAAACACTATTTTTCAACTTATATAAAAGGTGTTTTGGCACTAATGTAATCATGAGGAGTGCGCAATTATTATTATTATTATTATTATTATTATTATTATTATCATCGCGAATGGCATACATGTCAATATACAAACATGTTCAGGTACAGAATAAAGTTTGCGTGTTTTTACCTTAAAATCATGAAAAGTTAGAGCTTGAGTACCGAATAAATCTGATGACTTCGGGTCCTAGATGTATAAATGAAATATATTATGAGGTCACATTGTCGGGTTTTGAACCATGTTTCTTTTCCTACAGAATATTCAGTGAAAATTAAAACGACGGGAGAGAGTCATTAAGCCAATCAATATCTATATGACAATATAAATAACGGTTTCGCATTTAGGCCCCTAATTTGTAAACTTTACCATGAATAATGATAATCGTATGTGGTTTGCACAATCATTCCAAGACGTTTTAATTACAGTCAGTACAAAACATAATGTAATGCATTGTTATAATGCAAACTGGAAATGTCTGATGAATATCATTCATGAAATTTATGATTAGATATTTCTGGCTCTAATGGGTTCAAATATTGGGAGACATGAACATTCTGTTTGAAAAAACAGCAGGTCAGACATTTCAATATGACCAAACAGATTTATTTAGAGCCCAGTAGCAATGTACAAGTGTTTTACCAGATATTTCATTTTCATTTGCAATCTATTTTGTAACAGACGCCGTACAGTACGGAGACGGATGTGCGTCTAATCCATGCATAAATGGCGGCGAATGTCGAAGTTATCATGGGAGGTATGAGTGCATATGCCCCAAGAGCGTTGCGGGATCTGCATGTGAGGAGAGTAAGTATATATGTGCCAATTTAAACAGCGCGGCTTAAAATTATAAAAACCGATCCCAATAGTATCTTGATCATTTTGCACAAGATCGGTGCCTGAAGTTACTCAACCGTGAAATGTATCATGACGCATAGAGAAAGTGATATAAAGCCAAAACAGTATGCAGGATAATAATGACAACACGTCTTGTCATATCACGTGTTACTATGGAGGTATACACGTTGCTTTAAGTTTTGCAATCATGGCATGACTGATGGGAGTTCAGATGGTCAGGCTATTTATTGCATTGCTTTTCAGTTCTGTGTAAATCACAGCATATCTTGTACAGCGTCTGAGACAAACTGGAATGGACTGACCGCGACGGCGCCGTCAGCGCGTAATGACGACACGTCAAGACAGAGCTATTCGCCTTAATTTACCTTACGTTGGTGCATGGCCGTTGAAACATTAAAATGAGGCAGTAGTAACGTGTGTATTTCACACATGAACGAGTTCCGGTTAACTTATTTTTGTGAGGATGGCCGACATCGTGTATACCGATATCGTGGAGACGCTTCGTTGACGAATGCATTCAGTTTCTGAGACGGATGTGTTTCGGGTGACTCGGTTACGGTATGGAGAATATATTATGGGATAAGGTCACTTTTGGTTTTTGGAGCCGAAAAATTAACCGGCGTAAGAAATAGGGAAAAATACTCAGTCTACATACTGTTCCATTTATGAAACAACATTACCTAATTTTCCAGCATGATACCGATCGACATTTTCGAAACCATAACATTTCCCCACTCGACTGGCCTCAATCGAACATCACAATACCTCCTCCGCCACTATTAACCGACTGAAACTCTCTTTCACTGTATGTCTGTCTCTGTATGTCTCTGTGCCTCTCCCTCTCCCTCTGTGTTAATATTGAAAAAAATGTATTTTTTACCATTCAGAGTTTTGTAAATATATTGTGTAATTTAAGTAGCATTTATCAAAACAAATACTTGTTTTGTGAATATGAATATTTTTAATTAAGCAAATATATGATATACATTGATGCAACAATCCACGACCCACCTGAAATAGAGTTCCTATTTTGGATAGAATAATCTGATATTCAGTATTACAGATCACACAAAAATGCTGAAACGTTCAATTCTTATTTCAGATGTAGAATCTCAATATATTTCTTGTCAACAATTTCCATGTCTCAATGGTGGCACATGCGTAAGTGGGGAACACTTAACTGGGTGCAGATGCCTTTACGGCTTCTCGGGA